>SNQJ01S0048941.1:0-28768 GCA_010110895.2 Picea sitchensis | reverse complement strand
GGATGGGAGTCCATCAGATGGACGTGAAGAATGCATTTCTTCACGACGATCTCTCTGAGGAGATCTATATGGAGCAACCCCACAGATTTATGCAGGATTTATCTTTGGTTTGTTGACTGAAGAAGTCTCTTTATGGCCTCAAGCAGGCTTCGAGGGCATGGTATGCCAAGATGGACTCCTACCTACTGTCATAGAATTTTGTATGTTGTAAATCAGACCTAAACGTTTACATGCTCATGATGACTGATTCACTTCTACTCTTAGTTATGTATGTTGATGATTTGTTGATTACCGGTTGGTCGACTTCATCAATTGTTGCAGTCAAGAGGATTTCGCATGACAGGTTCTTGATGACAAAGATGGGTCCTCTACACTTCTTTCTTAGACTCAAGATCAGTCATGATGCATCATGCATCAAACTGTCTCAGGCCAAGTATGCATGAGATCTCCTTGAGAGATTTCACATGATAGACTGCAAGTCTGCCCCGACTCATTTCCTATCAAGAGTCAAACTTGAGGATGGAGGGGACACTCCACTGGTTGACAACACACTATACAAACAACTAGTGGGAAGTTTGTTGTATCTCACACACTCCAGACCAGACCTCTCCTATGCATTCGATGCAGTCTCCAGGTTCATGCAGGAGCCGCATGAGCTACATTAGAAGCCTGCAAAGCATATCCTTCAATACATACAGGGCATCATCAACTTTGGGATTCATTATGCATAAGACTCTACATTGGACCTCATCGGGTTCAATGATTCTGATTGGGATGGCGATAACATTGATCACAAGTCCACATTTGGTTACTCACTGAGTCTTGGTTTCGGGCCTATCTGTTAGTCGAGAAAGAAGCAGGCTGCTATTTCTCATCTTCAACTGAGGCATGGTACAAAGGGGTAGTTAACATAACCATTCATGTTATGTGGCTACAACATTTTCTCACTGAGTTGGGCATTCAGTTTCATCTATCGATCATCATCTGGTGTGAAAACCAGAGCACTTTGAAGTTCTCCAGAGATCCAGTTCAGAGGCAACAGATGAAGCACATCGAGATCCACATGCACTACATCTGGGACTTAGTACACAAGGGGATCATCGACCTGCAGTTATTTCCTTCAACATAACAGACTGCACACATCTTCACCAACACCTTCACTGAGCATAAGTTCCATTCTCTGCGAAGTCGTCTTGGAGTGAAGGACACAGTTGCATAGCAGCTGTTAGTTCTTCTTTTTACATACATTGTACCTTGAGGGGGAGTTTTTCCCATAAGGTTTTCCCTCTTTCCTCACTTTATTTTAGTGTATCTTTTGTATTTGGGTACCTAACATGGCCTCGTTTCCGGGACCCATTCTTTATTTTCACCATAATAATGTTTACGGGGGGTGTTGGAGTTACTTCACACACACCTAAAATTTATTTTTCCTAAGGTTTTTCTTTGTTTATTAGGCATTCTTCAGTCTCCTATATTTTAGGAAGAATATTCCTCTAGGGAGAATATTCTCTTCAGTTTTCACCTCAGTTTGATCAGTGGAGTGGAGTCTAGATTCTACATTGGTATTGTCACCATGAAACATTGGGATCATCACCAAATAATGCACATTGTACTTGGGATCATCACCATACTAGTGCATTACCCATGATTCCCTGATCTCCTCCTCACTTCACTCTGTTTCAGTTAGTTAACTAAAGACAGATGGACTAGTTAACTTAGTTAGGTGGCAGTTCACTCCCGTAACTTCCCGAGAGACTAGAATAGGTAGCAGTTTACTCCCGTAACCATTGGTGTGTGTCCATATCACTCGAGACCACCACTATGGTGCATTGGCTTCTCCTCCAGTGCACATTTGTTGAGTTATACAGAGTATATCATGTGTAAATTATTAATTATTCATTCGGTTAATGAGAATTATTCCATTCTTTCTCTCTTGTTTCTTCTTTTTCAATTTCTCTCTGCAAATGTGTGTGTTATTTTCTAGCTAGATCTATTTTGTGTAGGTTCAACACATTTACAGTTGCATGCTTGACTCCATAAGCCCTAAAAGACAAAGGAACTAGTCTAAATCTTTTCTTATGATGAAAATTTAGAATTAGCATTCTCTCTCTCTCAAAGCAATTTTACTAACTTCTCTAACCCTAACGTTAGCAAACTAATGATATTTATTGTTTTTGTTACAAAAGTTTTCTACAACCACTAGTTTTTACTTTAATTTTTTGCATACATACTTGGAAAAGTGGCTTAAGATACTTTGAATTCAGATCTAGTAATTGAATATTTTGTGCATGTTGAAGCCTTGGTTTATATGCTAAATTGCTACATTTCGGATTACTTTTTCTTGTTGTTGTTGCAAAATATTGATTGTTGTTATACATTGTTTTACCATTGTAATTTGCAACAACAATTACATTTATTTCTTATCTAGTGTCTAAGAAATCATTTATGGGCTATATAACTTGGTAATTGCCCATTTTATACTTTAAATTGTTTATTTTCTCATACATGTGAAACAATTACCTTTTTACCTTTTCTTATCTTTCATAGACCTAGACCTAACACTGAGGTGAACAAGATAGGGGGTTTTAGGCTCGACTAATATTGCTACTTGATCTCTTGAGGTCACCAGGGAAGCCTCCCTTGTGGTGGAACTTATTCCATCACTAAAATGAGGGAAGTCTCTACTTGGGTGACAATGGTAGGAACTTCCAATTGTTACACAAGATTGGGATTTTGTGGAGGGATTTTCACAAGTACAAATCTTATGATAACAAACATGATTTACAAAATGCAACCATTAGCCTAATGACCTAACACTTTAACCCCTCTAAATGTTCACATTTACCAACATGCCAAACACCACCCTTCCAATACATCTAATGAAGATGCCCTAGAATTGGTTCTATTTTGCAACATCTCTATGATAAAGTGACATGAAGCATCAAGCTCCTTGTCAAGTTGGTGAGTTGTGTTGATCCTGCATATTTAAGAGAATCTTGTACCCTGCCTATATTTTGTACCAATTTATTGCACATGCCCTACAATTGTGCCTTGGACTTGTGCCCTATAATTGTATCCTACACCATAGTTACCCTATACTCTACACCCGTTCCAAAGTGTATTTTGGTATGTCTTTACACAACTATATTCTAGATCATATTCTATTGTTACTTGTCACTTTTTGAATCTTTCTTGTCTATCCTAAGTTCTACTTATGCTTAGGCAAGGGTTTCCACTTATATCCTTTAACAAACTTCTCTTTAATGGGGGTTGTTGTAGCATTATTATTAACTTAATACTTGATGTACTTCATTATAATTTGAATGTACTAAGACCAAGTAAACTTGCAATTTTTCGTTGGCTCTTCTTGTCTTAACCCCTAGAGCATTTTAAGGCATTTTATCTTCTCTTTTTTTCTAAGGCCTTTTCAAGTCACTAGGGTTTTTTCAAGTTTTCCTTAAAAGAACTTACCTTAGAATTATCAATAGCCTTAACAACTTGTTCCAAATCAATTTGATCCATTTTGAATTCAATCTGTCATTGAAATCATACGGAGTTCACTTCAAATATGTCATTTATGCTTATAACAATTTTGTTTTTGTCTTAATCAAGAAGTCTACACAAAACATTGTTTTTGACAAGGAAGTATTTTCGGGAAAAATAACTTTCATAATGTGTAAATACGTACATAGAGGATTTTTTAACAAAGATAGGCCCACACACATCAACATGATACAAAATCCATAAAATCGATTGGAATTTCTTAGATTATGCATGATAAATATAATGCCACTTGGAAATTCAAAACATAAAAAATATCAGCATTAAGGTACAAATATACTTATAACATAGCATTATAGAAACTGAATTACATAGTGATCAAATTCAGGGTTGCATCAAGTGGAGGGCCATCCTTATCATTTATGGAGGGTCCTCACCACTTGTTTGTTGGCTCCAAATCAAGTACAACCTCCTAGACTTCCTTCTTAAGTTGCTTCTCCTTCAAAATTTCAAGTTAGAGAGTAAAAACCTTGCTATTTAATGGTCATGTACGAGGGTTGTGAGGGAAACAATGGTGAACTTTCTTCTCCCCCTCATAGCTTGACCATAATAGTGAAAATACATCCCCCCACTCCTCTACGACAATCAAGATCTGGCAAATGGAGGCAAAGTTTGTAGAAGGCCTATCCAAAACAATCTTATCTTGATTATAGACCTTGAAATATTTTTTAAGTTCTTACTAGGATAATCGATCATTGTTCTATGAGACTAATATTTTAGTGACAATTCAAATTCCTCTTTTGAATAATCTCAATTTTGAGAACTATGATGGTTTGACCAAATGATTTTCTTCATGCAAAAGGATAGGTCACCACCAATTGAGTGCACATCAAAATCTAGGACAAATTGAAATCAATGGCCCTACCAATTCAAATATGGGTTGACATATTTGTAGGCTTTCCCAATTCTTTGGGAAATGAAATCCCCTTTAAATTTAACTATGGTCAAGGTGATAATTAGATACATAGGGTTTTGTTATGACCATGATTATTTTACCATAACATGGACCTTGATTGATGCAATTATACAAGAGTACCTTTCAATCTTTTGTTCTTTCAATGGCTCAAATAATCCACTTATCACAAAGAACATGGGCTTGCATTTTGGTTTTGAGGATCCCCATTTCTCCCCACTATTTGGATGTGCAACAAGATTTTGTTCTTTCAAGGGCTCAAATAATCCACTTAGAACAAAGAGCATGGGCTTGCATTTGGGTTTTGAGGATCCCCATTTCTCCCCACTATTTGGATGTGCAACAAAGATTGTAATTAATCCTACAAAATCCTTTTCCTTCCCCCATATATTCTCATGAAAACCTCCTGAGATATTTCTCAATCCTTTGATAAAGAAGGACTAAAGGTACCCAACAATAGGAATAATACACTCGAGTTGTTGCGAAAATTTTGGGGCAAATTTAAAAACATGCATTTTTAATGTGTCAAAGGTATAGTTAACTAATTTTCAATCTAAGTTCTATAAAAGTTTTCACTATTTCAGACTTTAATGCAAAACAAAAATTTCACCTATTTAACTAGAGGTTTCTCATAGCTTAACCCTGTGAATTTTCAGCGCTAGGGCTGTTATGAAATATATAACAAAACAACAACAAATATATAACAATATTTCACTTCATAACAACCTAATCTTCTAGGCAATTCAAGGATAAAAGATACCAAAGTGATTTGCTAAGTTCCATCCCTATAGGGAAATCTTATCATGCATAAAATAGATTAGAAAACTCACTTTTACAATAGTTATAACAACAATGAAACAACCCTTAGCTTATTCAATTACGATTTCAAACCATTTAGAAAAAATGTCCTTTAATTATGTCAAATCAAGAAGACATATATAGTCGTAAATTAAAATTCATGAAGAACATATATGGATGGAAATCAGTTCCACAATTTATACAAGTTCTAGATAGTTGAAAACTTCATTAATGTACACAAGATGAAGTTATTGTACATACCATATCCTTATCACAAGGCTAGTACAATCCACTAGCTCTCCAAAACCCTATCTTGGGAAAACATTGAAAACCCTAGCTCAACCAAGGAGCTCCAACATGCATGAATCACTCAAATAAGTCCTCCAATGTAAGACATCCTCTTCTCTTCCTATTCTTCACCAAATAAACCATAGGGCTCCATCCAAAAACCCTAATATAAAACCTCTAAGGGATAAAACCCCTAACCCTAGACTTCAAGATGCTCCAAGAAGACTATGAAACCCTAACAACTCCAAGAAAGAGAGAGACCAAGTCAAAATGAATATAAAGAGAGAGAATGAATGCTAGTGCACACTCCTCTAGATCACATCTCTACACGAGAGTGAAATAATAATGAACACAATGATATGAATCAATAATCATCATCTCCAACATCTTCTTCTTCACAAAAGAAAACCCTAGTCTCAAGAGTAATCTCCAAACAAGACGTCCTCCTCCCATTTCTAGGGTTTCCTCATGAACCCTAGTGAATCACTGTATGAAGACAAGTACAAAGAGAAGAGTATGATGATGATGATTGAAATTATTGTCTCCTTCCTTTATATATATGGGAGGCAAGGGAGGATAACAATACAATGTGGGCCTAAGCACTTACAAGTGACCTACAATAAACACATGTAGTCCAACACAAGTGAAGTGATCCACTCCAAGGGTACACATGTCATGTTCCAAGGTGATTTCATACACAATAAAGGATTCAATATTATGTGTCTACACAAGGTGTTTCCACACCTCTATGTTATATTCCAAATAGACTCCATCAGTCCTCCTAAGCCACGTGCTCCACTGGGTCCATTTCCCTCTACAAGAACATTATCTTAGTCTAGGCATCCCTAAGATGAATCCAAGCCTCCAAACATGAATCCTATTAACTCCATGCTATTTAGGGCCTAATTCCCTCCTCCAAGATGCACAATGATCCTCCTCCCAAGTAGGTTATTCTCCAAGCAAGTGGACCTCTCCATGTGGCCATCATGAAGGACGTCCCCCACACTATCAAGAGAATTCCAACACCTTGAGGAAGAATACCAATATAGAACCTCATTAAGGTCAAGTAATCATCAAGTAAGTTGTCTCCACATTGAAAATCCATCACGAACCATCTCCCATTCACCGATCCATCTCGAACCATCTGGGGGTTGGACTAACACCATGTAACCCAAATCTCATGAAACACCCAAACATAGAGTAAACACTTTTAGAGTAAGCTAACACTCCCTCTTTACGAGGAAAGGGTTTACATCAACCCTTGTCAACTTCCTTTTGCAACTCCACCAAACTTGCTACAATTCAAAACTGTACTGGTCGGTCTCGAAATCAATCACTGTCTCCTATAAAGAACTTGTTACCTATGCTATCACAACATCTCAATAAAAAGAATAATGATCACTTTTGAATATGAAGGAACATAACCCTGGAACAATTGAAAATTTCCAAACTTCATCATTCTCCATGTCAACATCATGGGCCAAAATCAATGGACAACACATTATGTGATGTGAAATACATCCTACAAAGATAACCATATCTCCATACAAGATCAAGATAAGTGGATCACATCTATCAAAATCACAAAGATAGAAATCTACACAAGTCAACTCCTTGATCTTGGAGTGCCAAGCTCTTGGTATAAGTAACAATCCATGCAAGACCATAAAAAACCTATCAACATGAGAATCCCTCTCTTGTACCTCAAATCCTTGGGAAACTGAACTAACCTGAACTAGGTCAACTCCCTCATCCCAATAGAATCCTAAAGCAAGAGTAACATCATGGGAAACTCCCTCTATCTAAGAGAATCCATGGAAACCCCCCCCCTATCTAAGAGAATCCATCTACCCTATGCATGTAATCTAGAATACTCCCATCAATTGCAAGCTTAGAATCAATCTCAACATCATTCTCCATCAAGGTATCACACCTCTCCTCCAATGAAAAAATGGAACATGACTCACATATCTCGTAGGAGTTACACTTTCCCTTACTAAAGATATGGGAACTCCTATATGATCTCAAGTTTCCCTCAATCTTTGGGTAATACATCTACAATTTGAAGTGAAGAGGGCATATATATACTCAATCTCACCTCAACTCCCTCTGAATTTGACTCATCTCGAGTCTTTGAATCAGTCTCTAGAACAATGACCTCCTCTCTCTCCTCAATCACAGAAGGAGAATCTCATGAACTAGAATACCTCATGTCCTCATCAAATGTCACATCTCTACCCACTATGAAGAAATAAACATCCTATAACTTGTAATAGTATCACTATATCCATCAACACAAGATGATATCTCAAAAAGCATCATAATAGGTTTGAACCTATCTCTATGGCATCCCACCATGCATGCCTTTGTCTCAAGATAGAAGGATTTTCATCCTCACTGTTCCTACAAGTGCCATTGAATCAACAAGTAACCTATAAAGGTCACCACCCTCTCCCTCTAGCCAACTAGACTAGCTAGACTACAATAATTGATGGTGAACTCTTGTCCCTCAAAATCAACTCTCCACTCTACATCTATGTTTTTAATGAAATGAAAATAGTTTGTTTATATATATTAAAAGGGGTTGTCTATGTTTTTTTTTAATCGAAATAGAAAATAGTTTGTTTATATATTAAAAGGGGGTTGCGCCATAACTACAATAATTACATATATCAAAATTCAAACAAGTCTGTTGGAAAGATCTATTTTCTATACATATAATATTATCCACTAACATAGATTTCAAACCATTTTTCTAGGTAATTTCACAAGTGGCATGCTTAACATATTGTCCCAAAAAACATGCAATTTTAAAAAAATTCGTGGTATTAAGGTTGAACACTACCCTATGCTTCTTTCCTCTCATCAGAATGAGGAGGACTTTGTTCCTTGATTTCCATTAGGTCCCTATTTTGGATGACTATTTGATCCTCCCTCATGCTATGCAACCCAAACAGTCCATAACCCAAATTGTTGGAGGCCAACGAGAGTGCTTCCATTAGTGAGGTTGCTACCAATGTGAGAAACCTGTTGCATTCCGCTTCCAGGGAATCAATCCTTTTTTTTTGGAGTAATATGATGGCCATGACATTGGTGTTGTGTGAATTATTGGCCTACTCCATTTCTTCTAGTTTGGTTCAAATAAGCATAAGTTCCCTAATGTTGGCTTGAGTGACCTCCTCGTGCCTTCACAAAACTTTACGAAATTATTAAGCTCAAGCTTAGCCATGATAAATATGTGTAAATTTTGCACCATATTCTTGTCATCGGAGCCAAATATCTCCCTAGAGTGGTCCTGTGGGGAAACTTCTTGATATATCAAAAGATACAATAAGAAAATAAAATGACTATTCCCCCTTTTGACATTCAAATGCACAATATAAAAATCAACAGATAATTCCAAACTCATACCCATGGCTTTCCTGGTGGAGAAGGCATAGATTACTCTAACATCACCAATTTTAATTCCCGCGAATTATAATGTAATTGTATAAATGTGAATTAGGATGGGGAGATGACATGTGGAGATGAAGATCCCATATTGATTTAATGTGGACAAGGGCAAAATTGTATATTATAAACATTGAAATAACTAATAAAAGTAATAATCACTAGCTGCAATATGAAAGGAATGAAGAACGATGGGGGGGATATGATTCCACAAGAGAGAGGGGTCCAAGGGGTAGTTATGCATGGGTATTAATCCATCCCACAATCTTGATTTATATTATCATTGTGTAAACCTCCTATTTGTTGTTGAGTGTTCCTAAAGCCAATCATTAAACTCATGTAAGAGGGTGGGTGTGAGGAGTCACATCCCATAATTATTGAAGTACATGGGAATGAGTAAAATCATCTTGGGGAAGAGTGCAATTCAATTCAAGCAAGCAAACAAAGGGAGGAAATTCGTATGGCCAAGGGGGCAGTTTTTGTACAATCACGTTTTTGCATGGAGAGTGGTTTTTTACTTGCATATTTTGGGCAACAAGAGAGCAGTTGAGTGCTAGTAAGAGCACTATCCATGTTGTGCTTGAAGGAAACCATTATTGAGTCATGTTTGTTCTAAGAAAGAGGATTCTTCCCCCATAGATCATACCGTAAGTCTGTGGTGTGAATTCCTGTTGAGGAAATGTATCAAGAGCCTTGTGAAGGTTACTGTGATAAATCCTTGGGAAGTTGAGCGTTCCTGAAAGTCTCTAGCTGAGAGATTCCTAGCCAACATAGTGCACTAGGAGCCCTGATAAATGAATGGTACAACCTGAGGGATTATGAGTAGTGAAGGAGGTACATTCCTTGGGTAGTGCAGGTTGTGGGGAAAAGAGAGAGATGGAGGATTAGAACTGTTGTGGGAGTAGAACCTGGGTTTTGGGGATATTGTGTGTGGAGAATAGACAACTAGTGGGACAAATATACTTATGGACTCATAGCCTCAACTCATGGGTGGCCTACTATTGAGAGAAAATGAACAACAACACTTATGGATGAGAGGTTCATCCTTCGTATGCAATTGGTTGGTTAATTATTAACAGATAAGTATCTTTGTTTTCTTCTTATATTATTTCGTTGCGTAAATGGTTTATATGAATGAAGTGTGTTTGTTGTTTTCTTGAATAGTTGCATTCATGTTTTAATATATGTTGTTATATGTATTTAGAACCGTGACATTATTCAAATGGTTAAATCTGTGTGTGATCTGTAGTTGGTAAGCTACAACAATTTAATTAAGTGGAAAATATTAATTTTAATGTGTACTATGCACGTAATGTTGCTCAACTGGAGACTGGGTACATTACAAAATGGTATTAGAGCATTTGGTTCAAACATCGGGCTTGTATGGGCCAAGAACCAATGCATATTTTGACAAATTTGTTGTTACAGTTTTGTCTATGACGAATTTGAGGAAAAACAATGAAATATTAAAGAAAAATACCCAAATTCGTGGGAAAAATTTGAGTTTAAATGAATCTAAATTGTTTTAGAGGTTTAATGGAGTTGATCTGTAGAATTGCAGAGCTAGATTCAACATGAAAGGTCAAAATTCACGTTTTAATGGTCGTTTTAGTGCTGGACAGAGTTCAGTGAATCGACGATCGAGATCATGTTTGATATTAAGATCAACGACTAAGATACGTTGAGATAAATTTAAAATTTTATAAGGTTTTGATTGTTTAGAAGGTTGAGCAGATCAATGACCATGATTTATTTTTGAGGATTTGGGAAATGGATTAGATTGACAATCTAGATTATTTTTGACTATTTGAGAGTTGGATTCGATTAACAATCTAGATTGACCAACGATTTGATAAAAAAAAATCTAATTGTTGAAGTTTGCCAACATAATTCGTTGACGATCAATGGTCGGATTGAAAATATTGACCAAGAGTTGGGCTCAGCCAAAAGAAGTCTCTGATAGCTGATGGACGATAGTCGGGCATCGATAGAGATGGACAAAGTTTGATAGATCAATGACCGAGATCATTTTTGAATGGTATATAGACGACCCAAATTCATTGGGAGTTTAGTCGAAATTTTTTTAAGTGCTAGAGTTGGCCGAAGAAAATCGTCAACGGTCGACGGTCGAGTTGGCGAGATTCGATAAAGTCTTTGTAATCACCAACGGAAATCATCGACAATCTATGGTCGGGTTGGTAGAATTGGTAGAGGGTTTAGTTTGGCCAAAGGAAATCACTGATGGTCGATGGGCCAATGGTTGGGTGTCGATCGATTCAACGAAGTGTTTTGAATCAAGCAAGAGAAGTTGTTGATGGTCATGCATCAGTCTATTCAGCGAGGTGTTCGGGTCATCTAAGATAAACGACCTCTGGTCGATGAGGGAAATAGGGTGATGACATGCCATTCCACATCAACATCCATGTGTCATGCCACATCAACATCCACGTGTGTTCAACATTAGCCAAGTTGAAACCTCAGGATGATGTGTCATGCCATGTCAACATCCATGTGTCATGCCACATCAATCCAGAAGTGGTCGATGGTTGAGTTGACTGGAGTGGAAAAGTGTTGTCATCAGCCAATAGGAGTGGTCGATGGACGGTGGTTGGGCATCGACCAAATTGGTGAGGATTTTTCATTCGCCAAGGAAAATCGTTGAGGACTGATGATTGATTATCGGGTTGGCTAGTTTAGTGTTGTGCTATGAATCAATGGTATAGGGAATGGGTCGATGGTCGGGTCGGTAGGTTGGGAAAAGTGTTGTGTGAACCCAAAGGAGACCATTGATCATCGATGGCTGATAGACTCAGATCAACAACTCATATTTCACTTGATTTGAGATCGATGGTTTAGATCTAAAGGGATGTTACAACAATAAAACAATCAATTTATATGAAATTTTCATATTTTTGAAGGTCATTAACTTGCAGAGTTGTTTTGAGACCCTAAAAAGCGTTTTTAGGAGTTCTATTTCGAGACTATAAGTGTTGTAGGAACCAAATAAAATTTTTTCATCTTAAATAAAAGAGCTCGAGGAGATTTTTCCAAGGAACTATTTTTTTCTCAAAACAAAGCTCGTATGAGAAAGTTACAACTGAAATAGTCAAGGGAAAATTTCAGCACCGGTTTACTTTCGGAGGACACAACTCCTTGATCGGAGCTTCGTTTGGGTCACAAGAGTAGTCTATGGAAGTATTACGAACCATAGAATATATAGGTGGATCCATATTTGGAATTTGGTTATGTCAAAATGTGTACGAAGATAAATAAGACACCTGTATCATACATGGGTAAAAATGTAAAACAATCAAAACTTCTGCGGGATGTAACTAATAGTTCAGAGACAAATTAAGGGTGAAATTATGAAAGATCATTTAGAAGGTAGTAATGGAAATATACAATTGAGATTATATCAAAACCCCAAATAAATTGGTGTAGGGATGCATGGTTAGGGATAAAATTGCTAATCGGAAAGAAAGTCCAAAGGGGCAAAGTAGTCATTTCCAAATTGCTACAGATTTTGAATAGAGCATCGGTTTGACCATTTGAGAGTTGTTGTGAATTTAGTGTTAGAAGTGCTATCTGTGTCATGTAGAAAAGTTTCCTTGGTTCCTAAAATAATTACCTTTATAGGTATCCAAAGTTGGTGTTTGAGAATATTTTCACTAAGGAGAAAGGTGCACAAAAGGGGTAAATTGTCAATATTCAATCACCTATAACTTTCTTTTCAGTGCATAGAATTGAGAAAGAAAGCATTCATTGGAAATATATTGGATAGGAGAATCTATCCACTCAGAATTTAATTTTGAGCCGAAGGATTTTTAGGAAATCAGAAGGAAGGTTTCTTGTGAACTTGAAGGACACCATTGAACAAAATTGGAATTTTAGGAAGCCATAACTTTTAGTTTGTTAATCAGATGGAAGAATTAGTATGGTCACTAGAAAGGTAATCTAGAGGAAATCATGAAAGAAGGTCCAAATTCTCTAAGGGAGCATTTTGTTTCTCCATAAAGTTGCATAAGAAAGTGGAATTAGATTCCATGAGCCATGTAATTACTCAATGTGAAGACTTTTCCAAATAATGTCAAAGTTTTCAGAAACTTTCCTAAACAATAGAGGTGAGTGCCAAAGTTGATTTTTTGGTAAGGAAGAGTATTGAAACTCATGATAGTGTTTATGCATAAGTATATAGGCACATTTGAAGTGCAATATCTTGGAAAATTAAAGAGGGACAAAATTATTAACAAGGCATTGATAATAAGCATATAAACACTCCAACATAGAGTGTTGTGTGAAGGGATTTMTAGAAAGAGGATAATATTTCACAATGAGGATCATGTGAGTCTGTTCTATATTAATTCCAGGGTCCATTAGAAAGGGAATAAGTTCAATCTTGTATAGTTGATTGAAGCATCAAGAGATGCAAAGGGGAAGTGCARGGTTGCAGAGCAAGTGATGCGGGGATTGCCAAAGGACTAAGGAAGACCAAGGGAATATTAATATTCATATGCTATAKAATTTGAATGGTTTTCTAAGGGAAAATCAATAGAGACTCTCAAATAAAGCATGAATCCAGTGGGTGAGGAGTGTTATTGCATGCACAAGGATTTAAGGAGGACTTCATAGCCTTGAAGGTGGAAATATATTGAGGGATACAAAGCTTGCTACAAGAGAAGGAAAAGGGGATGTAATGAGATAAGGTGTGACTCATGGAGTGTATGAATCATCTCTAAGAGGAAGTATAGGAATGAAAGATGAAGGGATTGTTAGATATGATCTAGCAAATTTTGTCCAAAAGGTACCCAAAGAAAGAAAGTCTCCTCTATTATCAGAGTGTGCAGCAAAAACAAGGTACAAATGCAAATGGAGGGTGTAGCATTTACATTAGGAACAATGTGGTCTTGAGTGGCCAAGAAATGCTTCACAGTGAATCACTCAATGAAGTGACAAGATATATTTATAATTGAGCAAATCCATGGATGCAAAAGTGTATAAGAAAGATGACATAAAATAATATTTCAGAACATTGAAATGCAAATCAATGATAATGGTATTCCAAGACCGATTGGGTCAAGGAAATGGGGAGTATTAATATTCAACTGGAATAGTTCATATTACAACAATAAGAATATTGATAATTATATCCATAAGATGTTGGGATGGGATTCTCTGCATAAAGGAAGTAGTTGTGAGATGGAAACACTAGTGGATCTAGTGGTTGGAAATGCATAATAGTCAAGTGGGGCTTGGCGACAAGGCTTAGAATAGGGTATAGTGGTGCACCGTTGAGAATAATGGTAGTGCACATGACAACGAGTTTCTACAAGAATTCAAGGAAAACCATTTACAAAAAAAACCAAATAATTAAATTAAATTTGAAATAGATATGCATTGGAGTGCATGATAGAATCGATGCATGATACATACAATAAAGATAGAATGCACATACATGAAATAAGCATGATAATATTAATGGTTAATGCATAGTGATGTGAATATCTACAGGTGGAAATGCCTGGACATGTTGGTAGCATGCTTCTAGACTGAGATTGGTCTATTTCTATGTGTGAATAATGATGTCATGATATTTGAGTATGACTAATGATGGGTTGTGTATCCAAGAAGAATGTTTATAGCATGATGATACTATTTCTTATGGTATCCATCCATATGAATACAAACACGGATGGTGGGAATGTTGATCAAGAGGTTGGTGAAGGGATCCTGTGAGCTTCTACAAAGTACCATTTTGATTAGGTAGCATCAACTAAATTGATGACAACTATGTAGGTATGCAGTTGGGGTTGTTATGGTGTATAAATGATGAAGGGAATTGAGGTAATAATTTCCTCAGTCAAATATCAATATTTGAATTGATGTAAAGGCAAGAGGCCTTGAGTATGCAAATATTAATTGTTGCTTGAATGAATCTATGGGAAATTTAATTTCATATTGTGTATGTGTGTTATGAGATCATAACCAAGTTAAGTGAGGAGACATTACTCCTAATTGTAGCAATGCATTCCATGAGAAATGGCCATGATTATATTGGATACGAAAAGGTTATAGTGTCATCCAAGTGCATAATGGATTTCCCCTATATAACTGATAGTTGGACTGCAACCTTTTTTCCTACACTGAATAACATTAAGGAATGATGTTCCTAGTGTTGTGTATGGGTTGAAGAGGAAGGTATCCAAATGATCGGATGGGTTGTGGGGAAGAGTTTGGATGATGTATTGAGGGGTGGGCCATACCTTACAACTCACATGGTGGAATACATGAAATGAACATATGGTATTCTAGAGTCAATGCAAAGATGCATTATGTAGATGTGGCCATAATTATTGGCACATTGGTTTTATTTATTAGTAAAGTTTGATTGCATTATGAAAAGATGGGTTTTTTGATAATGCATGTATAGTGAATGATAGTTTTATTCTAGATAATATGATGAATGGTTGAATTCCATTTTTAATGTGAAGAATGATTGGAAATGATTGAATTGTTGGTAAATTACGATTCTGAAATCATTTCATGAACTATTGAAAATGTGCATGAGTGCTAACAATCTTGTTTGGTTGTAAGAAAGTTGAAGAAATTGCAGGTAGAGTGGTGTTGGATATGGAAATGATGTAAGCCCATAAAGAAGACTAATATATACAGCTGCAAGAGAAAAACATAATGAACATAACTCTCATGCGTGTGAATATTTATTTTCCTGTATAAATAGATTTGAGAAATTAATAATTGAAAATTGTTATGATATGCTAAAAACTTGTTTGATTGCGTGGAAATTGAGAAATTGCAGGGGAAATGGTATTGGATATGACAGGGATGTAATCCCATAAAGAGGACTGATATCTACTACTGTAAGAGCCAAACAACTATGAGTAGAAAACTCATGTTTGGGAAAAAAAAATTCCCGTGTAAAACATATTTGAAATTTTATAATTGTATGATGATGTCTCATATTGACTGTATGCATATGATGCAGACGAGATTATTGCCACAGGTTATAGATTGTTAGTGGAAGTCTAGAAGCAAGTTGACATTCATCTGCATGAGAGCACCTTGGAAAATGATGGATCACTCGAGGAACTGTATATCAATGAAAGGGATACTTGAGTCTAGAGGGTGAGTACAACAGAAGAACCAATTTGTCAGGCTTGAAGAGTGAAATCTAGTGTGAGTTGCACTGTCGAAGAACCAAGTTGTCAGGCCTGAAGAGTGAACTCCTATGTGAATTACGCTATAGAAACAAGGTTGTTACTAGTTATTTCCTGGTATTTCTTCCTAGAAATGAGTCCCTTGAGATCCTAGTAGTGAGATTCCTAGTGACTTGTGATAGAGAGACCACGATAAATGAATAGTCCAACCTGATGGACTAAGAACAATGAAGGGGGCACATTCCTTGGGTCAACCCTGATAAACAAATGGGATGCTCGATGGACTGTGAGCAGTGAATGGGTACATTCCTTTGGTTGGGTAGGTCAAGAGGAAGAGAGATGGTGGAAATCGATGTTAGGGACCTAACCCCTCATGCAGGTAGAATAATATATTTTCATGTAATAAAGGTGAATATCAATAAGGCCTAGCAATAAGGAAGAATAAGTTCAATGTAAGAAGACCTAATAGAAGCTTCACTTCTAGAAGGATCTTCCTTTAGATGGTTCTTTTGATAGACATATTTAGTATAAATAGGAGTCGAGGGTATGAGAATTTTTGTCTTGGATATTATTGTAATAGAGCTCTGCTCTGCTGGAGGTTTCCCCCTCGAAGAGGCAAGTGAACATTTCTCTCAGTAATCAAAGTGCTCTTTCTGGTATTATTCTGGTACCATTTTGGTATTATTGTGGTGTTGTTCTGGTTATATTGTTGTTCATCTTCCATTTCTAGCTATTTATTTTTGTTTTGCATACCTTTTTATATATGGAATATTACAAGTGGTATCAAAGCACTTCCTTGACAAAAAATTGTGGGTTAATTTTTTTAGGGTAGAGATGTATTCCGACGTCTTTAAACTACAAAGATCTGTCATTACGCGCATAAACCCGTGGTCGGGGATTCATACACACAGGAAATACAAGTGGTACTTAGGCGCACATATGTTGACCACCCTTGTAACCCATGTTTTTACCCCTTCGAGTGGTAGCGCATCAAACATCACTTGTATATGGATCAACCTAGATCTCCTGAAGCCCTCCATAGATAAATTGATCGGCCGCCTGACTGCTATAGTGCCATCGAGAACAACACTCGAGAAGATACTCTCTATTACCTAGGTAGTTGGGTAGTACTACTAAGGGAACGATATAGAGTCCTTAGTTGGTGCCCTGAGATATTGGGCTGAGTACTATTGTTGGAACCTGCACGTATATCAGAGAGCTATAGCAAAGGGAAAACCCTTGTTTGTAGAACCCTTGAATACCTAACCCTTGGGATGAAAACAAAAACATAACATACAAGAACTATTGCGGTGCAACTGTGTCTCCTGCATTCGAGTTGCAAAATTACTACACATTTCTTCCTGTTAAGCATTTGGGCATTTCATCACTGCAATATTCTTTAGATTAGAGTATAACTCCACAGGCATAGAAAAAAAAAGTTTGGATCCCATTGGCACTATTATTTGAGACCTATTCCGTTGGATTTATCTCTTCTCCCTTATCGCAATCATACCTATCATTTTTCCTCAATTTTTTTTCTTATGGAACCGACCCCCTTCCAACACCCTTATTTGGGATTTACCCCATTGGATTCAACTCGTCGCCTTGATCATTGTGATACACTTGATCCATAACCCATTTTCTGTGTGGTACCGCCCACCCCTTTTTGTGTTCCCTCGTCATCATGGCCCATACCCGTAGCCAAGACTTAGAAGCTTGCTTCACTACCTTACACTCTAATTTCACAAAAACCCAACAAGAAGTGAGACAACTCAATGCCAATATCACCACCATTAATCAGAAGATGCATTCCTCCATCGTCACCTCAATCACGAAACTCAAACAAGACCTTAAACAAGACATTAATATCCATCTTGAATCTGTCACTACGATGATATGTGCCAAGATGCATATCCATGCAGATCTTCCCTTATCCGACCCATCTTTGCATATTGAAGGTGAAACTTCCTCTCATTCCCATAATTTTCAGCCCCATCACTTTCAACGTGACCTATGCCTTCTGCGTGTGGATGTGACCAAATTTGATGGATAAGATCCCACTGGCTAGGTAACTCAAATGGAATATTATTTCTCTTTCTATGGCATTACATATGAGTTGGAAAAACTCTGGTATGGTGTTCTCCATCTAGATCAAGAACGTTGGCAATGGTGGCAATGGAGAAAAAATGCCCGCCAAGGGTATGTGTCTTGGACACACTTTGTGGCAGAGATTTATGAACACTTTGACATTGACACCAACCATTTAGGTTGTTTGACAAAGTCAAAACAATCTGGCACAATGGAAGACTTTATAGCTTCTTTTGAGTGACTCGATTTTCATACAGAGAGCATGCCTAATGATTTTTTCCAAGAATGTTTTATCAGTGGCCTCAAGGATGAGATTCGTGCTCATGTCCTCATTTCTCGGACTCAGAGTTGGGTGGACGCTACTAAAAGAGCTAAGGAAGCACAACATGTTGTCTCTTCTCAAAATTGAAAACCCTCCTTTATTACTCACACTAAACCAACAACTCCCACTCCTCCTTCTACTCCACTAAAGATCCAGAAATTGACCAGGGCCGAAATCTATGAATGCCAACTCAAAGGCCTTTCTTATAATTTTGATGAAAAATATTTTATGGGACACAAGTGTAAGGAACAAAATATTTTATGGCCATCTCAGAGGATGTTTCAGAAAAGGATGTTGAGGCTCCCCTTGTGTCAGTGTTACTTGAACCCACTAACATAACCCCTCCCGAAGTATAACCAATCATTTTCCTAAATACTCTCATTGGCTTCTATGCTCCCCAAACCCTCAAGCTAATTGGTTACATCAAGCATAGGAAGGTCATCATTCTTGTTAATAGTGGAAGCAACCATAATTTTATTCATCACTGCATTCCCTAAGAAACTAATTTCTATATCTGTGCAATCAATAATTTTCAAATCATGATTGCCAATGGCGGGTCCATGAAATGTGGAGGGCGTTGTGAAAATGTGTGTCTCCAAATTGGTGAATACCACCTGAAATATTATATGTTTTCTATCGACATGGGTGGTTGTGACATTGTGTTGGGTGCAGAATGGATAAGGACTTTAGGTCCCATTCTCATGGATTTTAAGGAATTAACAATGTAATTCAACTAGGAGGGACAACAATATAAGTTCCAAGGCATCACCGTCGGTTCCCCGGAGATCATTAGTTCCCATCGCATGGAAAAGATACTAAAAAAAGGTCATTGTGGCATTATTTCCCAACTCCATGCCATATAAGCAGCTGAGACACCCTCTGTGACATAGGACCTCCAATCCATCCTCTCTAAACATCGAGTGGTTTTTTCCACTCCCCAGGGACTTCCTCCTTCCCGTGGTTGTTATAGCAAGATTTGTCTCACCCTATGCAATCTTGCACATAGGGCCTTTTTTCGTTTCCCTATGCAGAATTTTCATCCCTTTTTGCAAATCCTAGAGCTAAAAAATATATTTTTCCCACATGTACACACCTTGCATACTATACAACATGCGTATATGCAAGTTGCACCACTACAACCCGCGTACATCGGGATTTGTGCCCAACAATGAAAAATGGTGTCGGGTTTCCATGTCACGACAGGATATCTATGATCCTTGTACTTCCATATACTAGAAACGTTCCGACTCGGCCCTTCAGTTCCACTTGAATGCTATAAATGGGCCAATTTCAAGCTATGGAAAATGGGAGAAAGAATTCAACTTTGAGAGCAAAGTTACTATGGAGAAATTATTTACTTCATATTGAGTCTCCTCCCTTTGTCCTTTAAGTTTGAACACAATGTTCAACCCCCAAGCTCTTCCCTTATTGATTAAGAACTTCATTGTCCCTCTTCTATGAACTTGCCTTTAGTGGAGGATTGAAGTGGTGGAGGCCCAACTGGAAGTAAATTAGTTTTTCGGTTCCGAATCGTGCCGACACGGAAGTCTGTAACATTTTCACTTATGCTGATCATATATTAATAGAAATACTCTTTTCTCGTCCAATTGATATCTTGAAAATATTTGAATTATTATTCCATGGGCATATTTTTCATGTTTATTAATGGATTATGCTATTAAATGTGCTAACATCATTTATTATGACCATATGCTTCCTTTGCTAGGTTGTTGAAGACTAGTTGCAGGTATATTGTTTTGGGTCAAGTGCTCAACGATGGACTTCATCGAACGTCTAGCTGAGGTAGGCCTTTTATCTTGTCTTGCTATCATATTTGTTTTATAGCATACTTGAGAATAGAGTTGATTTCTGCATTCATTTCCATCTGTTGTGGTTTGCCCCTAGCCATAGAGAGATTTTATAATATTTAACTAGTAGGTGGGACCCCCTGGTAGACTAGAGGCACAAAGATAGACATGTTACACTTATATGTTGTTGTTGTTATGATGTTTCCTACACAGTTCTATACATTTGATGATGCAGTCTTGGTTTCATTTGATATGAAAAATGGGTGGTTGGTACATTGTTGCTAAATGTTGTTGATATTTACTTGCGATACAAGGCAGTGCCATGGGTATGAGGTTTATATTGTTTACAGGTGCTATGTTATTTTATGTTATAACATTGGTTACTAATCCATATATGATTTATGAAAAATATAATAAAATGGGAGCTTGATCAAAACAAAAGGAAAAACTATGTATAAGTTCTAGAGCTATGGCAAATAGATTACATATAAACCTTGTGACAAATGTGAAATGGTGGACCTAGTTGTTATACTATGCGCTTTGTTAAAGAGTTATATGGAGGCACATATGGTAACATTAACATATGATTATTGTTGAAGTTATGACATAAGGTTAACATATAGTTATGATATGTTTCGGGTGGCGCACTATACAATAGATATGGCTTCGAATCTATACAAAGGATTAAACATTGAATTATAGATTGGATATGGTTTGATTTTAATGGTGGATGTTATGTTAATGGGTTGGCTCATACATGGAATCGAATAGGGCCAGGTGAGGAAGCGACATGAATTTACTGCATGTCACTCCAAACCACCCTCGATCCCGTCACCCTAGCATAGTTTCATTGTTTCTCTGTTGGTTGTGGAAGCTCCACGATTTCAGGTTTGGAAGGGGAAAACTCAAACCAGCTCGTCATTGAAGCGATATTTTCATGGGTATGGCTCTTTTATTTCCATCCATGATGGACTCTCTGTATTATGAATCAAATGGTGGCTCGGGATTGCATGGGTTTTGTTTTTTCTTGAGTTTTCGACTGAGTGTCAATATTGTGTTATGGGTTCTTTGTGATTACTGCGAAATGTTGGCATTTTTAAGCGAAGTAATGGGTGTTATTGATTGTAAATTCGACGCATTGGTTATTGACTTGGTAATATTGGTTTTTTATGATGATTCTCTGTGAAAAATGGTAACAGTGGTGCAATGAGCTCTGAGTTTTATTGTTGAGGGGTTTTAACCACTAGTCTAGGTATCAGTTGTTGTCAAACCTTTTTCCTCTCGGTCCTTGTGATTATTTATCCAATTTGCGATGCAGCTGTCGAATGTGGTGTGGTTCTCTTTGGATAAGCCCCGAGCTATTGTTTGGATGGCTTGTTATTTACATTATTTTCACCGAAATCTTTCCACAGTCCAATCTTGTTTTTCCCAGAATGTTTAATAGAGGCCTATGTATGTATCGAATGGATACGAGTTGCACTTTGGAATTATTTTCACGAGAGTTTTCACATCCGCTCCTCTCATATCTACTATAATGACCGACTGTTATGTTGTGAAGCCTCACTATCAATTGTTTTTTGAAAGTTATTGACCTCCTAGGTGTTGGAAAGAGACATGGTCTCTTTGTGTTTTGAGTATCCTCGATTGTTTAAATTAACCCTCGTTTCCTCTCTAGAATAAAGTTTTAGAGGCATCAGTGTGTGCCTGGGTTGTTGAGATTGAATTGCCTTGTTTCCACTCAGGAATTGTCTTATCGTTCTGTCAAGATCTTGGGTTTATAAGTTGAAAGAATGTGGTGTTTTAAAAGAGCATGGCTCTTTGTTCTTCCAAGATTATAGTCATTACATGTGGTTTATTCTCGGTGGTAAATTCTTGAGGATGTAAAATATTATGAGTTCGATGTGTTTTCTAAAGTCAAGCAAACTTTCGTTACCTCTCTGCATTTAAATTCTAAAGAGCCCGACTTGGAGTCTGACTTGCTTCTACCTTCCTCAGGCACCTTCTGGGGTCTGTCAATATTTTGGGTTGCCAGTTTAATGACTGTGGTAATTATAAAGGGCACGATCTCTCTCACTTCAAAGACCATCTCTTGGTTGAATCTCTATGTTTCCTCTCTGTGATGAATTTGTTTGAACAAGAAGAAAAGTATGGTTACCTACAGCTCGAGAGCTTTCCTTCTAGTCGATTATGGTCTTTCTTACTATGTTAAATCCTAGCATGATCATGCTTACATTTAAAATTTCAAAGGCACCTGTGTGAGTGATTGTTTCACCAAGCACGATCATGATTCTTTCAAAGTTTAAAAGAGATACATGTGTGTCAATATGGTTCTGTTCTCTTCATACATCTTATGGGAATCACCGTGCAAATTATGATTGTTTTAAAAGGAAGTCTGTACATATTCATGCACACGGATATCAAGCTTAGGGATACATATTTTGGTTTGACTGTTGTTTTCAAATCAAGATTATGTGAATTACATTGTCGAAGACCCGTCCGTGTCTATGATAGATTCATTAAACGTTCTTTGCTCCCGTCGAGATTTAAAAAAGGACCTGTGTGTGATTAAATTGGGTCCGATTTTTTTTTGATGACAATTGATTATTGATTGTTAATCTTGGGTCTATTATTATTTGATTGCCAGGGATGGATACTGTATATAGAAAATGGAATCACTGTGCATATTATGGTTGTTTTTAAAAGAAGAGATCAACATTAGAGTATGTCGTACTGTGGAATTGGAAATGTTTGCATAGTCATTATATAGAATGCACAGATTGGTATAGATTGAAGATTTATGGGAAATTAAATTGTTTTATTGAAGACAACAAGCAATTTGTACGCAATTGAGGAACAATTAAATGTTTTTGGTCTTGGAAGTGGATTCCTTTTGGATTGAATTTGAAACAAAGTTATGATAGTTGATTGATTTAATTTATTTTATGAACAATATCCGTATAATTTCCTCTCATTTTCTCACTTTTATCTCATTATAAATCCCCTCACGATCCCAAATTCATTTTTTACGCCCTGTTCACTAAAATTAAAATTAAAACTCTGTATGACAGTGATAAAAAATTACACATAGATAGATGGAAGCTGATATGTTTTGGTATTGTTTGCATAGTCAATTATTTAATGAATTTTCGAGCAGTAATCATCTTTTTACTCCCTGTCATAATATCATTTTTTCGCTCATTACAATCCCCCCAGATATCCCATGAACCCTATTTTACCCCCTTCTCATTTGACAATTATTAAATACATTTTATGGATTGGATTGCATGGGTCTAATGTTAATTGTTGAGCCAAACTTTGTTTCATATTAAGAGAGTCTCATGTATGGTTTGTTAATACCTAGTTGCTAATAATTGTTGCATACAGGATGAACTTCTTCAGCAGAGGAAGTGATGGCTGAAACAATAGAGGTAGAGGAAACTGGAACAGAGGGCCTAGAAGACCCAAATTCTCAATACATTTCGATGTCGATCCTCAAGATTTAAAAGAGCTCTTTCAAGATGGATTTTTCAATTGGATTGGGTAAGGGATAGTCCATCCTAGATCAGAGAGGCTTTCCTTCCAACCCCAAAATGGTCATGGTATGCATGTGCCTCCCCATGTGTATTTGCAACTTGAATTTCTTGAGAATGATGGATGGCAAGAGATTGTTCACCCAACAGTCTCCCACCATCGTGGCTAGCCAAATTTTTCACTACCTACTCCTCCTCCACCTGTAAACCCAATTGCTCAAATTGCCCCAGCACACTCACTTGTACAGTCCTCCCATGCAAGAAAACAACTCAAAACTAAGGCTCACCATGTGCATGAAAAAGGAAAAGTTGTTGCTTCTCCATCCTCCCCTTCAAGTGACTAAGCCAAGTCAATATCCTCCCGTATGAACTTGAGGGATGAATGCTCCCATGTCATTAGTGAGATCAAGCCTCAAGGTCCCACCCAACCTAAGGCTGATTCAGGGAAGTCTAAAGGGGACAACAACAACAAAGGAAGAATTGCCTCTCAAAGTGGAAAATATGGTTTTTGATTATGTGTTTATAATTGATTTGTTAATGACAGTGGATTGCTGACAGTTTTGGACAACAAACTATTTTTGGATATTGTGGATATTTACATGTTTGGATATAATTTGAAACATCTCTGATATTTAAATTTCAAATTGTGGAAATAATTATGGGAGCCACAAGGAGGCATGTGTATGATTGATTGTATAATTATGCTTATTTTTGTTAAGAAATAAAAGGGACTCACAAGGGGTCCCACCTACTATTTATTATTTAATAAAAGTACCCTTAATTATTATTATTATTATTTCTTTCCCTAAACTAAAGATTAGTTAAGTTTTAGTTAACTTAACTAAATGAGGTAGTCGAATTACTTCAACTAATTTGGAATGCATAAAATCCAAATGAGAAGGAAGAACAAGGGAATAATAAAAGAAGAAAGCATACTAAGGTTTGATCTTGAGTTTTATTGAGATAGTTCAGTTTTCATTCATTCTTCAATTTATTAAAGGCCTAATTCTCTTTTTGAAAGCATGGTCCTATTGTAGACAACAAGGTTCAATGATGAAACATATCATTTAGATGCTTGTTTCAGAGGTGTTGATCTATCTTTGATAGTCTGTGTAGACTTGTCTGTTTATGAATTAAGTTTCATGACTAATAAAGGATATTGTGCAGAGTCAAGTGGGAAGCAGTCTGTGGCAAGCTGATTCAGATTTTAAAGTTCGGTTTTTACTTCTTGTCAGAGTCCTTTTGTATGGTTTTCATCAACGATTTCTAAGTTTGACCTTGGTCCATGCCCCCACAGGGATTTTTGTAAGAGAAGGATACTTTTTATTCTTGGAATGAAATAAAGTGATTTCTTTTCTGTCTCATTTGTGTTAATCTATGACTTGGTATTTTTTCTTTTGATCTCCACATTTATTTTTGCAATCTGTTATATTCAAAAAATTACATAAAAATGTTATATTTTGCAACAATCTTTTATTAAAAAAATCATTCTAATCCCTTGTAATTAATACTCGTGGATTGGGAAACACATTTTGAGGCTATAAACATAGGGTAATATTCCCAACTAGCTTGACTTAGCCAAGCAAGATTCATAAATGCTTGAGTAAGATAAATTCATATATTTTCCTCAACACCGTTGTTGAAAATCATTGCTACAACCATACTAATTCATGCTAAATTTCCGCATTCACCTACATAACTCACACTTAGCTCATCTAGAAATCACTTGTGAAAATTGCCAATCAATCTACTAGATAGATGATGAATTTGCATGGTGTTTTCTTACAAGTTTGATCACTAGAATTTGATTTTGTTACAAAATATATCTATAGCCATCTAACTGCAGCAAATTCTCTGCAAACGTGATATTAAATGCTAGCTAAACATTGCCAAATTTGCTTGTGACAATTTATTATCAATTTTCCTAGTCAAAGTTACTTTTTCTTGTCTTTTTTCAAGCAATTTCGAGGCATGATTCTTGTGGCTGTTACAAAATATTCATTGTTGTTATAAATTGTTACATTGCTGCAACTTTATATCAGCTAGCCCATTTTTTGAAGGTTCATGGTCTTAAGAATCACTAACATCATATTTTTGTACTTTCACATTGCTATATTTTCTTATTGTCTTGTTTTGGGTAGGTACACTCCATTTTACCATTTCCTTCATCCCTTAAAGGCCATAAGAAGGCTAGAATGGAGGTGATAAATAATCTTGATCAAGAGTTGAGAGAAAATTTGAAAAAACAAGAATTCTAAGTGTATACTAGAAAAAAATGAATGAACCAACCTCTCTCTACTGGACCTACAACTTCACAACCAAAAAATTCATCTATGAACATACTTCTTCCAAAGAATTCTCCCAAAATTGATAAGGTTGACATGGATTTTGACTTGGAAGGTGCATTGGCCAAAAGGCATGTGACCATTTTGTTGAGGGAAGTTATCAAAGTTCCATCTATGAAAGAAAGGTTCAAATATTTTGTCAGTGTATCAGATGAGCCAATGGACCCTCCTATTATGTTACAAGCAGACCATTTTAGGGTTCAGTATGATGGAAAACCACCCTTGTTCATGACATTCTTGTTGAATAACAAATGTATTAACAATTGTATGCTTGATTAAGGAGTAGGTGCTAACATGATGTCTTTGAGACTCATGGAGAAACTAGGCCTAAAGGCCACAGGACCTTATAGGAATTTGTGAGGTTTTGAATCTAGGGCCATACCCACTCATGGGGTAGTTGAGAATGTTGAAGTATGCCTTGGTAAATATCTCGATAGAGTGATCCATATGGATATTGTGGTGGTGGACGTCCTTGATGTGTGGGGGATGCTTTTGTCCAGGAATTTTGCTGCAATGTGGGAGGTACATTAGAGATTGATCTAACTTACATCAATGTGCCTATGAATAATGGGACAATAGAATGCCTTACAAATATGCCAATTGCCAAGGCCCATGTACAAGAAATTAACAATGATGTTGAGACCAGTGTGACACATGAGCCGATGAATGAAAACCTTCCTATATTTTCTCGAGAAGATTTTCCTTTCACTTCATAGGAAGATTTTGATGAGATACAATGGCCAAAGAAGGAAGAGTATCAACAACTCTTAGATAAATATAAGGACAAGGAAGTTGGAACTGTCAAGTTACTAAAGAAAGGGGATGATGACATATTGATCAAACCAAGCCAACAAGAAGTCCTTACAGATGAATCCCACCCTCCTCCCTCAAGACAATATACTAGATTTATACAAGAAACAACCTGTTTGAAGAAAAGGAGTAGCAAAAGGGAGATACGGTTTGGATTTGGGACACAAAGAAAGGAGAGCCTACTAATGTTAAAGGGAATGCATAGTTTTGTCTTGGACCTTTCAGAATTAGAATGAATTCAGTCAATGATGCCTACTATTTATCCACGTTAGAAGAAAGAAAACGTCCATTACCAGTCAGTGGACGCATCCTTAAACCCCATCATGGGGCAAAGAATTGACTTCACAGGTAAGTACATGTAAGTTAGGTAGGCATTTTTATCCATTGTATATACCATCTATATATCATGCTAGTATAGTTGTAGTTTCATTTTCATGTTGTATTCCTTCATTATGTATATATATGCATGTTTATCTTTATTTTATTATATCATATATGAGTGAGGGGTGATATCACCACCCTGAGGATTACTGATGTATTTTTTTGAGATCTAGTAGGCACATGTCATACCAAAGATGTTGAGGTTCTCATGTTCTCTACGATGAGCACATGTCCTCGAGTTGGATCTAGATGTTATCCCCTATCCTAGGGATAACTAAAGAGATCATGTATCAAGGCCCACAGGTCCTAGCCATGGAGTGTCGAGAGCCGGATGACTTGAGAATGCCCCTAGAGGGCCCCTCTTTTCTTCAGTGCATCCCATCTATCAACAACAGTAGTATCCATCCCACTAGCTTGGTCCTGAAGTAGAAGTAAGTCTTTCTCCATGAGGTAATGAGTCTGGATATCATGGTATGTGTCACTCTGATTATTGAAGCACTTGAATATGTTGCACTGAATTATCATTCATTTCATAAAGTTTTCTTGGAAACTACTCTCTTTAACTTGTTCATACCTGGGACGGTGACATGATGCCCTAGAAACACTAGTACATATGAGCAAATTTGCGACGATTTTTTGTTGATATTGCCACACTTATCCGTCGCAATTTCCACGAAAGCCAAGATTTTTTTCCGTCGGAATAATTTCATCGCTATATCCACGATCCAAGTGTGTGTGGAAACATCAACGAAATTATCTCTCCACGTGTCACCACCTTCAATATCGGTTAACCCTATGCATAGTCGCAATTACGACGAACTATCGTTGCAATAACAACGAAGAAATGTGGCAATTACGACGAAACTTCGTCGCAATTGGGACGAAAAGTTATGCCAAGCCAATAACTTATGATGCACATGTTGTATATGCGACGAATATTTGTGGCAAATTCCGACGAACTTGCGTCGATATTGCCACGGTGACTTTATGTTTTAAATTTTTTTTTTATATCAAATATGGTATACCATATTGTAAGCCATATTACAATGTAATATGATAATGCCATATTACATTGTAATATGGCATTACTATTACATTGTAATATTGTAATATATATATCCCCTACAAATAATAAAGGCACTAATCAACCAAATATTAAAAGCATGTGTTATCATGAAGTTGGATTAGAAGTAAGGATACCAATATGACAATATACACAAAGAATAATTTGGAATATTACTTTCAAAAAAACACATGGATTGCATGAGTGAGTCATTATGCAATTTATATTACATAATACTA
>SNQJ01S0048940.1:34274-60477 GCA_010110895.2 Picea sitchensis | reverse complement strand
TACTATCCCTATCTATATTCATGCAAATCACTCATGAAAATATAAAAGATTTCAAAACTTTTTTTTTTCCTCCCTAGAAATGACGCCAAAAATGTCATCTCACTAATTCAATTTCATAAACTGGGACATTACAGTATCAATCCAGGGTTTGTAATCTTATAGGAACATCACTATATGTGAAGACACTAGTTTGAAAATCAATCTTAACTCTAAATGAGAACTTTCAAGCAATACCAGAAAAATGCTTTCGTAAACTAATTAAAACTACTCCTTCAAATATTCACAATCTCAATGGTAGACAATTAGGTCGCAAAGGGAATTTGTCTCAAATTAATGAAAACAATCTTTGTGACATGAATTAGCTTAATTATGGAATTTTTAAATGGATTTATGTGCATCTAAGAAATCAAATTTCAAATTCTTAAAGAATGCTAAAGTCCTTAATTTATTATCCACAGTTTCTTTGGTCAAAAATCAAGTTATAGGATGAAGTTTGTTTCTCCCAATAATGAGTTGTGGTTGTTACAATTCATTGGTAAAAATTCTGATTGTAAAGTGTAGTGATATTTACAATGGTACTCTGAAAATTGTGCAATTTAAATGACTCAACATAGAGGGAGAATTCCTACAATAATACCTTGTT
The DNA here is from genome assembly GCA_010110895.2 of Picea sitchensis. Classification (NCBI taxonomy): domain Eukaryota; kingdom Viridiplantae; phylum Streptophyta; class Pinopsida; order Pinales; family Pinaceae; genus Picea; species Picea sitchensis. The sequence goes on along the minus strand of SNQJ01S0048940.1, from coordinate 59,834 downwards.
AAACTGTGAGAAAATATTGTGAGGAGGATGCAAAATAATTCTAATCAAAATCTTGAAGAATTTAACTTAATGCAAAACAATTCTAATCTCTTAAACCCACATTTTTCATAGTCTTGAAAAATAGGATGTATAAGGAACATGTCATAACCATTTATGAATTCACAACAATACTCCCTTTTGACTTATAAAATTTACGAATTCAAAATAAGATCTCAAAATTCATTCCAATGCTAATTCAAAGAGGAAAATTTCTGAAATTAAAATTAAAATAAAATAGTTGTTTAAAAGAAATGAAAACGATAAAGTATTTACCAACATACCACAATTGAAGAATCAGAAAATAAAAACTTTGTACAACAATATACAACTGTAGAATTGACCATTGCAAGGGGGGGCTTCCAAGCTTTGGTGTATGCACAAAACAACAAACTATATGGAGGAAACCAAAACCTTTGTATTAACCATAAACTTTCAGCTACAATATGTTCATAAACTTCTATAATTTGAATCCCCTATTGCCTTGACGTTTTGGCACATTTATACATGAGAAAGTGTAACTAATCTAGCCTAGAAGCCCTCTTGGATGGTCAGTATATCTAAACAACCTCCTTAGTATTTTGGATTGACCCTCAGATGAGATATTTGCTCCATAAATCATGAGGAAATCCAATTATGTTGTTGTTGCTATTCTTTTGCTTATAATAGCCACGTGTTTGACCAGCATGGACCAATGACCTCCAAGTAGTTTCACATGCTCCTAAGGCTCATTAACCATGGCGTAAATGTTGGGAACAAAAACAATATTTTTATTTTCTCCAATTCGACCTGCAAATATGCTATGTTCAAAGTAATTACAAGAAAAATTCACTTCTCGTAATAATGTTGATAAAAATTCAAGATTTTGACATTTTTTCTTATTAAATAGAAAACAGAGACAAAACTAACAATTTACCTTTTATATCCTTTATTGATCCTGAGTCTAGTGAAAATAGGTACGAAATGCCAAAAATGGAGGAAAGGACTGGTAAAAATAGGGTGTGTATGTTAGTTTTTATGAAAAAAAGGTGAAACCAACACAACCAACACCATTTTTATATTGGAACCATATATCCATAACTAGCACATTAGTTTTTCTCATCTCAGAGAAACACAATAAACAATAAGAAAGGAGTCAAGGGATTTTTCCTTTTTCCAACTCCCTGCATAGTCTGGGATTTTCAACTTAACTGGACTATTTCCAAGGTCTCTCTACCTTTGCACAACATGGATGAACCAATATTGTTCATTTAAGCATATTTATTAATTTCTTTTCCTTTTCTTTCACAATTTTTCTTTTAAGGCATACAACTCTGCTAACAAAATCAGAGTTTTGGAGTGAGAGAAATGTGCTTCCTTTTCTCCATCTTTGCTTCTACAATCTATCCCTTTTGGGATCTTCCTTCTTTATTCCTTGATCATTCTACGTCAAGTTCATATTGACCTATCATAGATGTAATAACATACTAAAAAATCACAATTAGCTCATAATATAATTATAAATCAGTTCATTATGCACATTAGTCACTAAATCAGAATTCAAAACATTTAACATTTCATTTGTATATCCTCCACTCATGCATTATATTTTTAAAATGTGATCCATGATTCTTATGCAAATAGACTTTGCAGCCTACTGCCTAATTTTCCAGTAGTCATTAATTTTATGGCTTTGTTCTCTTGACAAAATTTCTACACAGTTCCTCCACATGGAACCATCTTAGCATGCAAATTCCTTGTTGCACATCCATCATTACCTGAAATGCTCTCAACGCGTGAGTTAGCATCAACTTTACCATTTAGGTTGTTTACCCAATATTCCATAAGGAGTATAAAAATGCATACATTCAACTACACATTCAAACATGTGGATCTATTTACACTCATTTTTCATTCATAATGTTCTTTTATGCACTTAACCACATGCGTCAACATAGTGCGTGTGTCCACCATAGGCACACTTTAAAATTTCACATGCACATTTATTTAAATTATTTAACTCATGATTGTTCACAATCATTCACATTAAAACCTTAAAAGCATCATCATAGTCATATTGTCTTCTTTCATAAAAATAGAGCATTCTTTTTCATTTACTCTTTCAACAATTTACACCATCTCTTTCCGAGGAATGAAGTGCACCCTCCTCAAGCTAGTGTTCAAACAAAACATTCAAAACTCTTCAAAATAGAGTTAGCTATGTATCCATATCAGCATCCAATCCTGACAAGTACAAATATTGCCTCACATCTCACTTATTCATATCTGCATTCATATTAGGAAACCCTATAACACATTCAATCAATGTACTAGAGCATATACATACATACATATATATTCAACATGTAAGTTCATTGCTTGTACCTTTTCCATGTCATTCACACACAATGACATTTTTTATTTACTGTCATCCCTTCCTAAGATATTACACCCATTCATGTGACAAGTATCATAGGGATTATGTTTCCCTCTTTTCATGGAAACAACCAGCAAACAACCACTCTTTCTCATCTGTTATAAAAGCATCACAAAATCAGAAAATACAAATATGTAATTACAGCATTACCAACGATAGCAAAATGTCAATCCATATCTCTGTTCACATCTCAAACCATTCTTGATCAACAAAACTTTACCAAAGGAAAATTTTCCTAAATCCACTCTAACTATTACTTGAGCATACTAAGTTGTACCTATATGGATATCATTCTTCTCTGGATGTTATCTAATTCATTGGTCTTCAAGGAAGTGTCCAAACACTCCCTTTACCATATTTTGGATTAACACTTTACTAATCCTTTTCCTTGTATTCATAAGGTTGTAACCATTAACACCATCAACATTCTCATTCATATTGTTAACTTCCCTACTGGTATCAAGTCACCATTCACCAAAATGACCCATCAACACACTATACATTAAAACCAACCGTAGGTTATTCTAAGTCTATATGCATGTTATACACATGCTCAATCATTGTCATATGCATTACAACATATCCTTGTGCACCAAGCATCTTACTCATGCCTATAGTGCATATGTATTCTATTTATCTGCCTCTTTCATTCACATGCATATACATACCCTTAGATTCATAGGTATATAAACTCCCTTAATACTGTCTATTTCGTTTTGTTTTTCCAACAATTAAAGTATTATATTCTTTTATTATTATTTAATATGCAAAACGATAACAACTGAAAGATAGACATCCACAGAACAATAATATATATCCTCAGGGAAACCCTCAAGGGGGAGAAAACCCTACAAACTTTCCTTGGTATAGATTCCTCCAACATGTACGATGTCATACAATGCTCCTTCACGAAATCAAGACCAAAGATACCCACACACAAACCAAGAATAGCATCCTAGATAAGTGTGTACTACTCTCTTGTACTTATATTCAATGAGTGATCAAAATGACTCGATATAACCTCTATTTATACTCCAAAATACCTTACAGACATGACTTATCGATAAACCATTTCAAAATTACACTTAGGAATAACCAATACAATTACATGTAGGAATAACTTCTGAAATTTCATAAAATCTCAACACTCTCTCTTAATGAGGAAGGTATTCTATCTGGCATAGACTCTAACATTGTCGCTATCCACATGAGCTCATTACCACTGATTTCCAGACACACAAATCTATACATCATAGGAAATCCATAGTGACCTCACAGCATGCATACAGGGTCGGTGGGTAGCTCTCCAATAGCTACAACATGTCATCATGAGACTTTCCAGTTTCCCACAGAAAGCTCTGATATCTTATGCATGACATGAAGTACCCTGCGATAACATATGTACCTCGTATCTTCAGCATGCATCCAGGGCCGGTGGGTAGCTCTCCAATAGCTAAAACATGTCATCATGACATTCAATACCTTGAAATAACATCTAAATCCATCACTCCCTATGAAGAGGGACTATGTCGAGCTTGTCCCTGAAGTACTCAAACTTCTTCCTTGACAATGGCTTTGTCAGCACATATGCAACCTGCTCATCGGTAGCCACATATTGGAGCCTCACTACTCCCTTCTACACCATATCCCTAATATAGTGATACATGATTTCGATATGCTTCGACTTATCATGAAAGATGAGGTTCTATGACAACTTTATACAACTCTGGTTGTCACAAAAGGTACAGGTCACCTCCATCGCAATATCAAATAATCCAGTCAACAATTTCCGAAGCCACACTGCTTCATAACTCATTGCACATGCTGCCACATACTCTACCTCAGTTGTACCGAGTGCTACACATGACTACTTCTTATTGATCCATGAATCATACCGGATCCCAAAGTGAAGCAACATCCTAATGTACTTTTATAGTTTGAAAAATTACCAACCCAATTTGAATTTGAATATCCAAGTAGATTTATATCACTATCTACAACATACTTGAGCCCATAATCCACTATACCTTTAAGGTACCTCATCACATGTGTTACTACAACCAGGTGAACATGTTTGGGTTGAACCATGTACTGACTCAGGGTGTTCATAGAAAAACATAAATAGGGTCGTGTATTTGTCAAATACATCAATGAACCAATCATATGCCTGTATAATGTAGCATCCACAACCTATGAAGTCGTATCATCCAACAACTTCATATTTGATGCCATTGGTGTAGCCATCAGTTTACAGTCCAACATCCCGAACCTCTTCAATATCTCCACAACATATTTTCCCTGATTTAGGAAGATCTCATTCTTCCTCTGCCATACCTCTAAACCCAAAAAGCAGTGCATCAAACCTAGGTATTTCATTTCAAACTCTACAGTGAGTTTTCTCTCACACTCAATGATGAGATTCTCCACTTTTTTCAAGAACATGTCATCCACATATAACAATAATATCACTGGTCCATCATCCTCAACCTTGAAGTAAATTTTTGGATCTACACTGCTCTTGGTAAATCCCAAGCTCATAAAAAAACCATCAATTCAACCATACCATGCTCTCGGTGCCTTCTTCAATCCATATAATTCCTTATTTAACCTGCACACATGTGTCTCCCTATCATGTGTCATCCTTGTGGTTGTTCCACATAAACCTCTTCGTCTATTACCCCATTCAAAAATGTTGTCTTCACGTCCATCTGATGAACCTTCCATTTCATCATAGTAGCTATTGAAATAACAACCCTTATTGAGGTATATCTTGCCACAAGATAAAAAGTCTCATCGTAGTCAATTCCTTCCTTCTGAGAAAATACATGTGCTACAAATCTAGCCTTGTATTTCTCAATGCTTCCATCTATATCATGATTCGTCTTGAATATCCACTTGGAGCTCACAACTGATTTTTCCTTGGGTCTGGGAACCACATCCCAAACATCATTCTTCATTATTGACTGGTTTTCCTCAACCATGGAATCCTTCCATTCTTTATTTATTGCAGCTTATTCATAGTTGGTAGGCTCTATATCAATTATATCAAACAATAATTCCACATAGACAGAATATGGTTTTGGTTTCTTGACTTTCCTAAATGATCTATCCTAGGCACCATATCTCTTTGCATCTTTGATGGCATCTTGTGCCCAAGATGGTATTCTCTTTTGTGTAGGCTTCTCCATAGGCCTCTGTGGTTTGGCCATATCCTGATCCTCAAGAATGGATTCCTCTACTTCCACTTCTCTTATCTCTGCAGATCTAGGAACTCCATTCTCTTCATCATGAAATTCCTCTACATGACCCTACTTTTAATTGTGAAAAGATACATCCTCATCAAATGTTACATCCTTGCTAATATCAATGTTTTGGTTACTGGGAATGTATACTATGTAGGCCTTCGATGTGTCACTGTACCTAATAAATATACATTTCTTTCCAGATGGGTCCAACTTTGTTCTATTGTCCCTGGGGACATGCACATATACAAGCAAGCCAAAGATCCTTAGGTGGTTGACCTGTGGCTTATCTCCTGAAAACATTTCCCCCGGTGTCTTGTTTTCAAGAAATATATGGGGACTTTTGTTCTATATGTACACAGTTGTCATCGCAACTTCTGCCCATATATACATAGGTAAATCTTGATCATGGATCATGGCCTTCAATGCATCCATAATTGTCTGATTATTTCTCTTTGCCACTCCATTTTGTTGTGGATTATAGGGAGTAGAGAGCTCCCTCTTAATCCCAACTTCTTTGCATAAATATAAGAATTCATCTGAGGTGAATTCTCCTCCATTGTCTGATCTCAACATATTTATCTTCCTTTCTGTTAGGTTTTCTAATAGTCCCTTGAATTCCTTGAACTTAACAAATACTTCATCTTTTGAATTCAATAAGTAAATCCAAGTTTTCTGTGAGTAATCACCATTAAAAGATACATAATATGTGTACTCGTTGAGAAATGTTGTTGACATCGGTCTATATACATCTGAGTGTACAATATCCAAGACTCCTTTGGATTTGTTATCACTGCTTGGAAATGGGTTCTTCATATTCTTTCCTTATGGAAAACCTTTGCACATGCCATTTGGATTCACTTGAATCTCTAGTAGTCTTGTTACCATATTGCTCATGATTGGTAAATATATGTAGTGTAGGTAAGAAAATATCCTATGTCATAGCTCACTTGAATTCACAGTGTTGTGAATCAATGATGGATCTAAGCATCCCTTTGATTTATGCAGTCCTCCTTCTCGGACACCGATAACAACTGCATCATCAAACATCTTTCCTTTTGGCCACATGAGAACTTCTCTATCTACAAATGCAACCCTGAAACCCTTCTCATCCAAAGATGAAATCGAGAGAAGGTTCTTCTTCAAACCTAGTACAAAAGCACGTCCTTCATCCTCATTGCCTTCCTGGAATATAGTTTGTAGGAGGCCTCTCCTACTCCTTTGATAACATATTGATAATCATCACCCTGTTATGTTCTTAGAAGCACCGTTATCCACCAACCAAGTATCATTTCCAGGGGTCATTGTTCCTATGAGAGTTGATATTAGGACGTAGTCATCATCACTTGAATCATCTTCTCTAGAAATTTTCTTCGGTGGTTCATCATCTTCAGTGGCATGAGCATGATGCCTCTTTCCCTTTTCCTTTTCTTTTAGTTCAAGAATAAGGGGATAAAATTTTACAATGTGTCCCAATTTTTCAAAATAGAAAAACATCACATTTGAATAGTCTCTTTGATTCTTCTTCGACTTTTGAGGTTTCTTTGGGGATGAGGATTCTTTATTACTCTTTATTTTCCTTGTATGAGAAGCTAAAGCTTGATCATAATCCCTCAATTTCTCTTTTCTTGCTACCAGCCTTGCTTCCTCTTGAGTGCAATCTTCCCATAATATGTTAAACTTGATTAGCTTCCTCCTTGAGCATATTCCTTGAATGAATGAGTCCCATGACCTTGGGAAACCATTCAAGGTGTTCATCACCATTTATGCTTCGTCAATAATGTCTTCGATAGCTTCAATATATTCCTTGATCTGGTTCACTCTAAAGAAGTAAGAGTGAATGGACTCTGAATCTTGAAGCTTCACATTCTTCATCTGGGTATTCAATGTCATCCTTATGGTGATGTTTTTTCCTTAAAATATCTGAGTCAATGCATCCATCATATTCTTCGGAGATTTTAACGGAGAAACATGATGGATCAAATGATCCTTGATTGAGTCTGCAATAATCCTCTTAGTCGTGGCTTGGTTATTTTTATGCTTTGCCTTGGCCGCATCTTCCTCTGGTTCTAGAACTTCCTGCTCAAAAATATTTCTAAATCATGTTCTTCTAGAAGTAGGCCTACTTTATACTTCCATGCTCTTAAGTTTTCTTCCACTTCCAACTTCTCATCAATTTTGGTGCTGGTAATCATCACGCCTGGGAAGATGAAGTTAGTTTGCCAAAACACTTCAAAAAATTTGCGGAAAAATCTTATTTTTCAGGGCTTCTCTGATACCATGTTGATTTCTTTTTGTTTTTCCAATAGTTAAAGTATTATACTCTTTTATTATTATTTACTATGCAAAAGGATCACAAATGAAAGATATGTATACATAGAACAATAAGATATATCGTTAGGGAAACCCTCAAGGGGGGAGAAAACCCTGCAAAATTGCCTCGGTATAGATTCCTCCAACATGTACAATGTCATACAATGTGCTTTCACAAAATCAAGACCAAAGAGACCTAGACACGAACCAAGAATAACCTCCTAGATAAGTGTGTACTAGTCTCGTGTACTTATATTCAATGAGTGATCAAAATGACTCAATATAACCTCTATTTATACTCTAAAAGACTAGGAAGGGAGGGCAAGGACCGTGGATCGATCAAGGGAGAAGGGAAGGGACACTTTAATAATGGAGGAAAGACCTAAAATACGTGACTTATCAATAAACCCTTTCACAATTACATTTAGGAATAACCAATGCAATTACATTTAGAAATAACTTCTAAAATTACACAAAATCTCAACAAATACAACTATGAGCCCCTAAAATTGCTCATATGAATATATCACCTTACCTCTTTTATGAATATTAGCCATGGTCCAAAGGAATCCTTTTTAATTTTCTTAACAGGCTATCCCAACAACAGGTCTCAATCATTATAGATTAGTTAAACTATCCTTACATATTTTCATCAGTCCTCTAAACATGAGCAGTGGATTATGCAATTAATAAATAATTTTTTTAAGGCAGCAAACACTTTCCAACAAGCTCATCCTTAACCTTGATACTCCAGTCCTGTGACTGATCTCTACCCATCCAGGCCTATTTTTTTAAACTCTACTCTGATACCACTCTCTAACACACCCAACCCCCTAACCCTTTCTTAGGATGGTGGCGTGTCAAAAATTTATCTTCTTTACTTTTATTATTCTCTTTGAATAAATATTGCAGTTGGATTTTTCTCGTCAACAGCTTTCCAATGACTGTAACCATGCTCAAAATCGAGCTCTGGATCAAAATTTATATCCTCCTAAAGTTTTGGGGATTCCTTGGCCAAGAATGTCTCACCGCCACATGGCTCCATGTTACTTATACCATTCCATGTGGTACATCAAGAATGGACATGTCTGTTGGCATGGAACCTGCCACTATTGGTGTGGAACCTACCACCTGGCCTACCGAGGCCTCGGCTTATTGGCCCTTGGCCATTCTGCACTCGACCACTTCTTCTCACAAACGTTTGATAGTCGATATCCCAGGTGTTCTGACAAACACTACAACCCTCCATTTTCTCTCTTAAATTCTATATAATCCCCAGAAAATGGAGCCCATCATCTTTTGAGCCTAAGAGAAATTCTTTTGGGTGTTTTTCTCCCCAACTTAGCATCATTAGAAGAATTTTGTTTCCCTTAGAAAACCATCTTTAAATTAAAAAAACTTGAAATAATTTGTGCTAAAAGAGCCAAACAATTTAAATCAACAAAGTTAATAAGAGCTCCTCCGATAAGAATTGGAGGAGTTACTTCAAACTCCTCTGATTCATATCGGAGGAGTTACTTTCTTCCTCATCGATAGGTAATGTTATCGCAAAAGTTAGAGGAAAATCCTCCGATATGAGTCGGAGGAGTAAGACTTGACTCATCTGATCTGTATTGGAGAAGTTCCTCCCATCACTTCTGATATCATCGGAGAACTTGTCCTCGAACCCTCTGAATTCAACAAGCCCCACCTATCAACATTTAATGTCGAAATAGCCAACATGCTATATAAATAGGACGGAGGTAAGTTATCACTATTTGATCAAGAGAATTTGAGTAAGAAGGAGTCCTAAGGTGAAAAATGTGTCGATCTATCTCGTTCAATCTTCCAACTTATCTCTACCCACCATGTGGCCCTAGGATCTAGGTAAGGGCATATTTTCTCTTCTTTTGTTTTAGGGCCAGGGTTAGGTTTCCGTTTGATTTCTTACTTTCCACTTTGTTTTCTTTCTTCATTACCTCATTTGGATAGTGTTTTCCCACCACCGTTCCTTTGGATAACTCTGTAACCAGCATAATCCAATACACCACAAAATCTCTTTCCATCACCATGATTTTTCTTCGCCTAAAAATACTTTCCAGTCTGCCCTAGTATCTACCACAAAGACATTCTTTCCCCCAACCTTAAAAACCAAGACCTAATTCGATGCCCTAAATCTTTCTTCATTTATCCTTTTTATAAGTGGATGTTCCAATTGGGAGAGTTCTTGGTAACCCCTCCGATGTGATCTGGAGAGTTCCAAGAAACTCCTACGAATTCCCATCAAACACTCAATGAAAATATTACCCTTACCCTCTAAAAAAAACTTGAAGTTTTGATTCGGAAACACCATGACTAACTCCTCCAACCACATTCGAAGAGTTACTACTAACTCATCCAATATGATCAGATGAGTTAAAAACATTACCCACACACTTATTGGAATACTTAGGTATAACTCTTCTATCCATATCGGAGGATTTACTACTAACTCCTCTGATATGATCAGAGGAGTTTCAATTAACATCGTCGATTGTGTGTTCAAAATTTGGTAAAATTTTCAATGAATTATCAGAATAGTTGCGTTTAACTCCTCTAAACTCATTGGAGGAATTATTAATAACTCTTTTGATGCGATCGAAGGAGTTTTCTTAACATCTCCGATAATTATTTTTTTACCATATCCATGCTTGTATATGAACACTTAAATTAAATCTCCCGAGCTGCATTGGAGAAGTTACCCTCTGGATCTCCATTTTTGCTTTTCAAGAGCCTATTCTCCACCTTTCCTCCCCAGTTTTACCAGGTTGCTTAAGAATGCCTTCCATTATCCTGACATCTTCAAAGGATGACTCTCTTTTTTTGAATAGTCCCAATAACTCCTCTAGTATTCTTAATCATTTGTCTTCATTGAATGGTATGTTATATCGTATTATACGCCCTAAACCTACCTTTTTTGGTAGTTTCTAACATGTCACTACGAAATAAAATAGAAGGAAAGGCACCAGGAGTCGAATCCTCTGGAAGTTCCCAACAATAAAGAGAGATACATATTATTAGGGCCACATATGATGACACAACTGGACTTCTGGAAAAGGATGGAGAGACCTTGAAATGGGGGGAATTTTACCACTAGTTCAAAAAATCAAATTTCTCTGCCGAAGCTGAAGATCCATATGAGCTCCAAGCATTCAGGAACATTAGGAAATCAAGGATATCTAGGGTATCAACATTGTCTTCCCTTGCGCTCCCTTGTGTAGATTCCATCTATTGGATTTTGAAGAACACCGACATAAACAATAGATACATCTGCAACATAAAAAGGGATCCCATAGCTTCTTTTAGGTCGGATATTTTTGCCAAATTCTATCACATTTAGGAGGGAAGAAAAATATTGGATGGTGAACTCCTATGTGAGTTTGAGTATAATCTGAAGTATTTGTTCCACAAATGGTATAAGGCAGATAAGTAGTTTAAATACAAACCTAAAATCCGGTACCCCATGAGAGCCTTAAGAAGGCCTTACCAATATTTGGTAGCTATGTTGTGTATTTTGTATGGGGAAGCAGATGAAACAATATTCCCCTTATCATACATGCCTTTGATTTATTTTTGCATAGATGTGGAGACGTCATTCAATTGGGAAGACATATTTTCTACAAATCTCATGGCTACTATATCCATAGTAAATAAATCCCAACCAGGAACATTCCCTTGTTTCCATATGTCCTCGTACCTCCTGGACATAATGTGTATAGCTCACAAGTACCCTGACATGGGATGGAATTGGTTTCTTGTTGACCCCACAATCCACATATATTGTAAAGTACTCTTGAAGCACAAATACCATGTAGAGTACCAAAGGATATGCGAACATTTCCTTGCTCCATTATATGAATTCATCTTTTTCACCATGCCCCTGTGCATGACTAACAGATCCATAGAAGTTATAATAAGTATTGGGGATTGGTATCTAATGGAGTATGATACTTACATAAGAATATATGGTGCGGTGAAGCCACCACATCTACTTCCACAATTTGTGTCCGACAAGCTCGTCCATCAGGAAGTAGCATATCAAACTGTTATACACAAAGTTGGAGGGATGTTGTATATATTGAATAAAGAAATCTAGCCCCCAATACCTTTTTACATCGACAATTATTTCTTTGAAAATACTAGACAAGCCCAGGCATAGGTATATACCCTTCTTTCCTATCACTTTGGGGAACATAGATTCAGGAGACATGATCATAAGGGTATTGTTAGGGAACATTTCAAGAATGTTAGGTTTCCTTATGCGTATACTAAAAAGATTTGGGAAGAGGAAAAAGTACACTGGAACACCAAGACATATGATGAAGTTATTTTACATAGGAATGGCCAACCTAAAGGAAGAATTGCATATGAAGAAAAGGAAAGGGAAGTAGCAAGGAAAGAGGAAGAATAAGAAGAAACTAAGCACATTTCCCCTATTTCCATCTCAACAAACTCAATATCTGCAGAGGGAGAAGAAGAGGTACCAACAGAGAAAAAGAGGAGAGATAAAGAAAAGGTTTTAAAGAAGAAAAATGATGCAAAGAAGTGAAATATTGAGGTTGTTAAAGATAGATATAGAGTTGAATAAGAAGTGAAATCCATAGCAAAAAAAGAAAGGAAAGAATGAGAAGCAACGAAGCAAGAAGAAAAAGAAGCAACAGACAAAGTTGTTGAAGAAGAAAGACAAAATAAAAACGCAGAAGACACAAGGGGCAACACATGTCCCATGGAAGTGGGCATCCCAAGAACATCTTTTTCATGTATAGAAATATATTTGATTGGTATCAGTTTAGGACTCGGGATCTGGTATCCATTTCATCTAAGCAAAGTGTTGGATCTAAGAAGCTTCACTTATAATAGTAAGACTGGTAGAATCATGTAGGACCGGGTGAAGAATGTGTCAGTAACTAAAGGAGACCCTATCTCAATAGTTTCCCATGTCCCAATCGCAGGAGATGTAATAGAAGACCTTGTTTCCATAGCTAAGGTTGTATCTACATTCATGCCAATGTAGAGAACATACAAATATTATGCCGAAAAAATGAAGAAAAGGATTCAAGGATCAGAGAACTAGAGGAAATACTCCAACAGGTTAAGATTGATGAGAGGAGCCTCCAAACCTTAAAATTTAGCACCAAAAAGGTCAGAAACGAGCTCGAAGGAACTATCTTTGATATGTATACCCATCTGCACCTTTTCCAAAATGTGGTTGCAACATCCATTGAGCAGAATAATCATGTACAAATGAAGTTGTCATTTTACAACACCATTCATGAAGGCGTATCATATATAAAAAAAAATGGATAGAAGAGAATCTAGATGCACCACCTGAGCTTTACCGACCATCAAAAGTGGAGAGAAAGACAAATTTATATCCACTATATCATTTCCAGAAGATAGGACAAAGGGTTGATAGATAATTCACCAAATCCATGGCAATATGCTCGAGAATCCATAAAGTTACCCAGGAACTAATCATGAATGGTCGTCTCCCAAGATTAGATGAACTTTGGCAGAACTGGTGAATGAAATACATGATAGCACCAATAACATGAAGGAAGTAGTTGAAGCAGTTGCCTTCGTCTCCACAGATCTCATTGATCAACATTTTCTATAGCGAGTAAAGCTTCATACCATGGTACAAACCTTCATGAAGAAACTGGAAAAGGATATGGACACTATTCAAGATGATATCATGTTGATCAACGAAACATTAGAACAACTGACATACAGAGGGATTGAATAACTATATAATCAACTGGAATTTTGGATGGCCTACTTACGCAACAAAAATCCATAAGAAGAAGACAAAATACCTATCTTTGGTTTTTTTCCTTTCCTAACCAATCCCAATTTCGTCCTATTATGTACACTTGTCATTAGGAGTGAGAAGGTGAAGCAATTTTTTTAACTGCTCCTCCAAGAAAATGATGAAGAGTCACATGGGGGTTACTAAACATTTGTATCAAATAAAATAGAACCCCATTTGTAAGGGACTTTTGGATTTTTAGGCAATGTATAGACTCAAGAACTTATTCAAGGACTTATACTTTGTTAATGAATATTGAGGAGCCCTCGGGGCGAGTTTTTATATAAGGAATTCTTATGTATCAGAAAATCTGAGATGAGAACTATTTATGGGGAAGATGGACATTGTTCCTATGGATCGTAAGAATTATGTGTTTTTATAGATTAATTCTCATACAATCTGTGTGATTCTTCAGTTTAAAGTATTTCTTTAAATATCTCAATTCCTTGATATTTGAGGTTTGCTAATGTATACATTACTGTAATACAGACTTCTCTAGTTATATATATTTGTATACACTTGTTTCTGATCTTGCTCTTTTATATCAGTTATTTGTGTAGAAGTGGTGCAGGGTTTAGTTTCAACTTACATCTCACTAGTTACTTTAGTATGCTCCTAGCTAGGATACGTTAAAGAAGGTTAGTGTTAATTTAGATTGCATTTCATACATAGTCTTCATCTACATCTTTACATTGCATATCCATTGATCATCCACCCTCATCGGTAAACCAGTCCACAACAGGCCAAAAACCCCTTAAAAATAACAACAATGGAAGTCGGGCCAAATTCTGGATGGGTCTCCTAATCTAAACAGTGTATAGTCTAGTTGGGACTGTGTTCCAGGGAGAACCCGTTAGTATTTTTGGGAGAATTTGAACCCGTCAACAAAATTTTCACTAGAAGGAAGGACATCATTTATGTCTTATATACATGAATTAAACAATAACCGAAATCAGTCTTCAACAAGTAATCCTAACCCCCAACCTATCTTGTTTCCTTGAGTTGAGTCTGAACAAGAAATTATCTACGAGGACTCAAAGCCTAATTTCGGAAGTGCCTCCAATAGTCATGAAATACATATTGAAACGATTTCACATACTGGTGGGTGTTCTATATGTACTAAAAACACACTAAAAACCCTCAATTAAATTGTCAACCCGGGTAAGTAAACTTAGATTTGTAGCAAAATATATGCCAAGGTAGAAGGATTGGTAGTAGTATAGTCTAAATAAGGAAGTGGCTATCTAAGGGCTAATCTACTCAATCAAGGACTACTAATGATCAAACTCTACTAAGAAACTCAAACTATGTACCCTAAGTAACCTTTGAACAAAGGATCGTTGGATAGTTCTAAGAAAGCAAATGGTAACCCTACTTAAAGAAAACTAGTTCATTCATAACAATAAGCAAAAGCAAACTATTCATCTAATAAGAAAATAGCAACAACAAACTACTTGTAATTAACCTACTTAAATTCAATAAGCAACTATCATGTGAAAGCAAGTAAATAAACAAGCAACTACACTATGAAAGCAAGAATAGACAAGTAAGCAACTAACCTATTAAAGCAAGTAAATAGCTAACTAACCTAGGATAACTTCTACAACAAGTAAACTAATTAAGATTACTCAATAAGAAACTAACTAAGTCAAAGGAAAGTGAACTCTATTCTTAAACTAATCTTCACAACTACTTCTAATTCATAAAGGAAAATCTACCGAATTGAAAGCAAGAGGAATTAACAACTAATCTTTAATCTATGATAAGAAAACTACTCTTTAATCTACCAAAGAAAGAAGTCTATCTATCTTACAAAAGCAAGAAAATTATCTTCTAATCTATGAAAGCAAGAAAATATCTTCTAACCTATGAAAGCAAGAAAAACTCAAATATAGTGTTGATGGTTATGTCTCTGGTGTCTTATGATATCATGATGGAATTTGACAATGAACAATAATTCAAGAGGGATAAACTCGATGTGAATTAGACAATCCAGTGAGAACTTAGCCATTATGGGAACAACATCAATTATCCTGCATATCTGTGTGATTATTAATCATGCATTAATCATCAACAGTATAACGCGACTATGCTAATAAATTCAATTGCATTCTATACTAATGAAGCAAATTCATACTACACTAAACTCAATAATTAACTACAAATTGAAATTGCAACCTAGATCTGTTGGCACAGGGGAAGACCCAAGGTTCAACGCTTGAGAGTGCACCAACAAATCCCTAACTACTAGCCCTTTCGGCAACACCTGTGAAGTAGATGAAGTCTCACCCGAGCTAGAGACAGGGGTGGTTGCAAGACTTAGGTGTCTGCAACCTTATTTGGGACACAGATCTGTGATTATATCGCTTACAGAGTACTTAGCATAGATCATTAATCAATATTCAACCCTTATTATACTTTGCAGATAGCACAAAGCATCACAACATTCACTTGGATCTAAGGTATTTCAGCACTTAGCAACAGTAAAATAAATCAGATCCACTAGATCAGCACTAAGCATCTTCATACATGTGTATCAGATCTAACATCCTACATATCATTAGCACTTTAAGCATAAGCAGATCTATTCAGTCATCTCATAACACTTAGCAAAATGGGAACATAAGCACATTGAGACAAGCACAAAGCAACACAACACAGTATTTGTGTGGTTCACCCCCACCCTGGGGCTACATCCACCAATTCTCCTTCTTTATTAGCGTCTTCAATCGGTTACAAGCACGGAGCCATGAAAACCCTACTGCGCATAGGACAGAAGATCTGCGCAGCTCGCTAGATCCTTCTTCCTTGCGTTACAACACAAATCCTTTTCCAACTTCCTACAATGACTTGCACTTAGCCCTGCAAGTCTCATATAGGCACAAAGCACTTACAGACCTTACTTGCACTTAGCATACATCACATAGATTCCGATCTATCCTCTAACTCACTAGCTTACTATTTATATATGCAAAATAGGCCTAAGTATGGGTAAAACCCATGAGCCAATATCCCAATCCCATCACATATTCCCAAACACCCAAAATGGACCCAAAAGTGGGCCAAGATCCTATGATTTCTTCTCTGTCTTGTGCTTCTCCTTCAAAGGCTGTCAAAGTCCCAAAATAGGTCAATATGACCAAGAAACTCCCAAAACTTGGTCAAGGGCCAACAAGCCCCCAAGACTCACCTGTGACTTGTCCTGAGTCACTCTGGTCTGAGAAATTCTTCCTCGAATTCTTCAATCTTGGCTCAATCTACTTTGACCTGTTGTTGTACTGTGACCTCTTGCTCAGTGAACTCCTGGATCAATGCGTCGTTCACTGGCCCTTCTAAGCGTTCTTCTGCAGTGATGACGATATGTTCCAGTTCGGCTCCTTGGCTTTCAACTTCAATGAACAGTTGGCATGCCTTTTCTTGCACTGGTTGAATTCATTGAGTTACTTCCATTACTTTACTCTGAATCATATGGATCTATTGTTGGGCAGTGTGTTTCTCTTGAGACCGCTTCATTCTTTCCACTGGTGACAAGGCCTTCAATTGCGCCTGTAACATATCAGCATGTTGCTTTGCTTCTTGGAGCTGTGACTCCAATGCCTGTAACTTTGTTTTCTCCGTGAGGTTCTCATAATTCTCAGCACTCTGGTTACTCAGTTTCTTGCATTCCCAGGAAAGATATTTTAATCTACCAACTGCATTGTGGGCAGTTGCTTCCCTTAGGTCTCTTACCTCTTGTGGATTTTCGGATACAACGCGGAGCTCTAGATCTACGATGCGTTGTTGTAGCTTCTGGATCATGTATTCAAGTTGTGCCACCTGCTGTGGGATTCTTTCTTCAATCTGTACCTCAATGAATGTCACAGAGCGAAGTGCTATGTTGACCGCTTCCTTTACCTCCAGTTTCTCTGCTAGCAACTGTTCCTTTCCTTGTTGTAGTTGTGCTTTGTCATCATTCCATTTTTCTTGGAGAGAAATCTTTTCTTATTCTGCAGCACTGTGATTTTCTACAAGTACTCCCTATACTTATGTCAAATCCTAGATGTTTTGCTCTGCTTCATCTTGTGCTTTTCAAAGTTGAGCCTCGACTGAATCCGCGATTCAGTGGACTTGAGCTAGCTCATCTCCTTCTTCTAGTGTTCTGACTGATAGGGGTGTAGTGGAGACTGGGTGCCTCGAATGAAGTGCATGTTGCACTCCTTCGAGCTCTATCTCGATCCGACTGTACATCACCTCCTCCCTAACTTCCTGCTTCTCTGCAATCTCTAGCGAAGCATCATTCAATGCAATGATGATGAAGTTAAAGTCATCCGGGGTGAGGACATTCTCGAACTTGGTCTTGGTTTATTTCGTTTTCTTTCTAGATGAAGGCTTCTGGGGGAACACCTTTCTTTTCTTCGAGGGGTCCTCCTCATCCTTATGAGATGTTTCCTCCCCGATCTCTTCACCAGCACCTCCTTGCTCTGGTGACATAGATATAGTCTTCATGGATGTGTTGTCTATATCCTGAACTTTTTCAAGCTTCTTTGTTTTACTAGGTCCAGGTGTATCCTACGCAACTTTCAGACTGTTTACATCAGACAACTCTACAGGGTTGGCTGGGATAAGGAGTTTTGCTGACCATTCCTTGGTGATTTCCTCTAAATCTTCATCTGTAATCTTGTAATAGGACTGCAACTGTTTCTTATGGACATATGCGCATGTTTTTATATAAATGAAGTGGCGGTCCGCATTGAACTTCAATAGGGGCTGAAACCTGTGGAGGGTATTCGGAATCATACGAGGCTCAGAATGGATGGTTACTTTCAACTGGTTATATTAAGTGTGGAATACAGCATTTGACTGCCATTGCTTGTTCATATCGTTCGAGTACCACAAGGTATTGAACTTCGTGGCCAATGGTTCCAAGGGATCGATGTCCGGGAAGGTCGCACCTTCCAGCATCTCCCAAGCAATGAATGCGATCAATATGAGAAGACAACTGAAGTGGAACTCATATCCTTAGTTTTGTGCTTCTTTGCAGTCCAGTTCCAACTGGTTTACTAGATACTACGCCCAATTTATCTGAAGTCCTTCTGTGCACCTCCCTGCGAGGTCAACAACAAATCCAATCACTTGGGTGGGCCAGTTCTTGTGAACTAGCTTTCATGCAATCAGCTGACATGCAAGGTGCACTGCGTCGCTCTAGATAGAGGCTACCTTGTAGCCTTGTGTTCCCTTCTCGACATCGCCATAAGTCTCTTTGATCCTCTGGGCTAATGCTCAGTCTAAGGTCTTTCCAGGGTAAAAATCTTGTGGGTCGGGGCCTTGCATGCTAAGCCCGGTGATCCGAATGATCAAGGTCGGATCCACAGTGATGTGGCAGTTCAACCATAAGTATCCTCTATGGTAACTTGACAGCAGCATTTTGACACAGGCGTTCACTTCCTGGTGCCTGTCGAAGTGCGGTATCCTCATCACATTGAGCAGTGTGGACTGCGCAAGGTTCCGGGTCCATGATTGCGGGATAATCTTGGAGTTCTTTCCTTTAGTCCTGGTCAAATACTTATGCAGGGTGAGCATTCTGTAATCCTTTCTGTCACCGAGGTTGAAGTCACTAAACTTCAATGTTGTGAGCTTATCCTGGTCAGCACGAACTACGCACACCCCTTTTGGGAGGTAGGCAGTGACCAAAGCATACTCAAAATCCCTACGCACACTGACTCTATTCACTGCGCTGCTCAGAGGAGGTATATAGGTAAGTAAGATGCTCAGAATCAACTTGGCATTTGTAATATTGTCTCTATGCTTCATTCTCGTCTCTGTCATGATTCTAGAAGTTCCTGCTCTACGAGTGGTCAATGGAGAAGCTTGGAATCCTCCTATCGATGATGCTTTCACACCTATAGACACCCTTCTTTCTGACATGACTTTCTAGGTCCTAAGATCAATGAGTACTTCCTTCGCATATTCTTCAAGTGTGCTAATATCCTCGGACATATGTGCTCGGTGTTAATAATATCGGGTTCACAAAGTAATGTAGACACAGAAATAAGATGGAAAGAAAGAGCATAATGATCACTGGACAATCTTAATCAAGGTTGCGAGCTCAAATTATCGATTGGGAAAAAGTGTTCTTCGTGCATGGCACGATGAGCTAAATAGGTGAGCCGATAATGGTTGGCTCACAATGGTCATGACCCTCCATTAATTCTTGTTCGATCCGTTATGGCACAACCCAACGGTCTGATGATGCCTCTTTATTCCTTTTATGCCTGTTCGGAGTGGAATTCAAATGGATATATCGGTCCAACAACTATATTGCTTTGTCATGGCGAGGTACTCTATGTCGTTGTTCTGATATCTCGGTGAAGCTCCAATTCTACAATTTGTCTTTATGCGAGGTCTCTTCTAGAACCTCATGTAACCTTTCAGTATTATCCCTTTTCTTTCTTAACTTTCTAGCCTTCTTTCTAGTGAGCTTCGTCTCGATAATGCTTTTATCATTCTGAGTCTTTTCTTCTTTGGTCTTAGCTACTTCGTACTGTTGAAATTTTTTTCTAGGGTTCTTGTGTAATACTTCTTCCTTGTCTGGGATACATAATTCAATCTTCTGGGGATCCTCTAGTGTTCTCTTAGCCTCGACATCCGAGTTGCTATTATTAACTATCTACGATCTTCTCTTCTATTCCTCAATCAAGTGCATGATCGTTATGGTCATAAAGTATTTTAACTCTTTCTTCTTCTGTTCCAAAACCTATTATTCCTCCTTTCGTCTAGCTTGATCTCTATCAATCCAAGGTTTTCCTAATAGCATGGTAAACGAGGCTCTGTCTTCAAAAAATTTAGTAATCTTGAAGTCCTCTTATGTCGAAGCTCCATTGACAATCATAGGTATATGGGTGAGCCTTCCACGTAGGTTTACTAGATTTCCTCTGAATAAACTTATTCCTCCTAGGGAAGGGATCACAACAGGCCTTCCTATAGCTTCCCAAGTTCTTTCTGGCATAATATTCATCTGTGTTTCTTCATCCAGGACACAGTCAATGTCGAAGTCCCCTATTCTTGCTTTGATGCATTCCTTCTTTTTGAAGATCTCTGATAAGATGACATGTCAGTAGTCATTCAGGGTCTCTTTCACTTGTATCAATACCTTCTCTGATTCTTTTTGGGGTTCTACCTTTTCTGGATTTGCCTTATGGTTTCCTTGATTCAGATTCATTCCTTCAAGATTAGCGATCATTCTAGGGCAATCCAACACTTCATGGTCCATGGATTTGCAACATAGAAAACTAGGTCTTCTGGTAGGGAATTCCTTAGCAAGATGTCATGGTCTTCTGCAACTGTAATAGAGGGTTAATCATCGCTTTCTGTTGAATCATCCCCATCCTTTTTTGTACTTCACACTAGGATCATGGTAGAGAACCTGCAACAAATTATTTCTAGGATCCTGCATCCATTTATTAGTCCAAACATTCTTTCTATGCATAGGTATAACATATCTTTCATTATTCTGATTAGATATATTCATATCAAACCTTCTTTCATCTATTAACACCCTATCTTTCAAACTAGGATAAAACCTATCAAATATACCTAGATCCATACTCTAGAAACAAAACAAATTCCACCTTTCTTACTTTTACAGAGCACAAATCTTTCAGATCTAATAAATTTTAACTATTCTTACCTTTAACAGAGGACAAAGCTTATATATCTTACCTCTTTCAATCATAAATTCTCACTTTTAGCTTTCTTGGAGCACAAATCTTTTAGATCCTACTTCTTTTCTACAGATCCAACCTCCTTTCTTTCAGATCTGGCCTTCTTTCTTCAGATCAGGCTTCTTTCTCTCAGATCTAACCTTCTTTCTTTAGTACAAATATTTACAAATCAAGTATAATACTGTGCACTAGGGCACAGATCTATGCACAGAGCTTTCACAGTTTGAGGATGAATCTTTGCACAAAGCTTCCTCTTTCTTAGTTACCAGCAATCACAGTTTTAGGTCTCGACAACGGAACCATTTGTTGGCACAGGGGAAGACCCAGGGTTCAACGCTTGAGAGTGCACCAACAAATCCCTAACTACTGGCCCTTTCGGCAACACCTACGAAGTAGATGAAGTCTCACCCGAGGTAGAGGGAGGGGTGGTTGCAAGACTTAGGTGTCTGCAACCTTAGTTGGGACACAGATCTGTGATTATATCGCTTACAGATTACTTATCATAGATCATTTGTCAATATTCAACCCTTATTATACTTTGCAGATAGCACAGAGCATCACAACATTCACTTGGATCTAAGGTATTTCAGCACTCAGCAACAGTAAAATAGATCAGATCTAGTAGATCAGGACTAAGCATCTTCATACATGTGTATCGGATATAACATCCTACATATCATTAGCACTTTAAGCATAAGCAGATCTATTCAGTCATCTCATAACACTTAGCAAAATGGGAACATAAACACATTGAGACAAGCACAAAGCAACACAACACAGTGTTTATGTGGTTCACCCCCACCCTGGGGCTACGTCCACTAATTCTTCTTCTTTATTAGTGTCTTCAATCGGTTACAAGCACGGATCCATCAAAACCCTACTGCACACAGAACAGAATACTCGCGTAGCTTGCTAGATCCTTCTTCCTTGCGTTACAGCACAAAGCCTTTTCCAACTTCCTACAATGACTTGCACTTAGCCCTACAAGTCTCATATAGACACAAAGCACTTGCAGACCTTACTTGCACTTAGCATACATCACATAGATGTTGAACTATCCTATAGCTCACTAGATTACTATTTATACATACAAAATAGGCCTAAGCATGGGTAAAACCCATGGGCCAATATCCCAATCCCGTTACATATTCCCAAAAACCAAAAATGGACCCAAAAGTGGGTCGAGATCCCGTGATATTTGCTCCATCTTGCGCTCCTCCTTTGAAGGTTGTTGAAGTCCCAAAATAGGTCAATATTACCAAGAAACTCCCAAAACTTGGTCAAGGGCCAACAAGATCTAAGAAAGAAATTGCATGAAGGAAACTAAACTAGTCCTATCTTAACAATTCAAACTGCAAAAAGAGGAAATACTCATAAACATAATCTAAACATTATTTCAGCATATGACAAGAAAGAAAATGAGCAACAAAATGACGAATTAAATAAATAAAGCTAAATGGCAACTAGATCGGAAAATTAAAATTGAAAACTAAAGGCTAATGACTATCCATCCATTGAACCCTGTCAAAGAAAGCATAAATGAAAAACTTTGTTTTAAAACTCTGTTTTTATCTTCTATTTCAGCATAAAAGAAAACTTAATTTATCATCTAGCTACACACATGGTTAGTCTCTAAGATTGCAATCTTGCTTCGTTCAACTAATAATTCATTTCATACTAACAATATTCCTCATAATAACCTGCAAAAACTAAATTAAACCAATTAAATCATAAATAGCAAGTTATATAAGAAAGAAGTAAAATAACAATTCATGTACTGAAAAATAAATAAAAAGACATCTACATTATATAATTCACAAACAAACTCATAAAATAGTTACCCAAACTATCATTGGGCCCCCCAGCAAGTCGTGGTTACTCTTCAAATGCACACCAAGAACTTCAGCAAAGCGATTTCACCATTAAAACTAAAAACGCAGGTTTTACACAGTCTGGCAAAACAAAAATGTAAAAAATAGAGCTAAAATTGTCTTTGGCTCTTACACACAACTTCTTAACTATTGTCTGACCACTGAGGTGGTATTTTATAAGCTTTACAAACTGAGAGGTCGACCACTGGAGGGTTGATCCTCTTCTAAAAACAGTAAATTGCATTTAATATGCCCTAACTATCAAAATGAGGCAAGCCAATAATCGCCCAACATAACAACCGAAATTGAATTGTCAAGAGTTCAGTAGTTGGAGGCCACGACCACGAGAAAAACACGTGTCTATGATTCATCCATCACTGGCTGCCAGTACCATAACCACCAAATCACCCATCATTTTTGTGCAGGATGGAGTGTCGGATGGAGTGTTGGATGGAGTACCGGACTGAGTGTCGGATGGAGTATCGGACTGAGTGTCGGAAGAAAAAACAAGCTGTGATTTTTCCTTGTGACATACAAAACATGAATTAGTCTCCTGGGATCATAAAAACATGTTGAATTAAACTCAAAATCATTGCAAAACATGAATTATGCATACCTGGTGTGGATCATATCGTTTTGTCACAAAATCTCTTCAAAACATGAAAACGCATAGACACATTCGGCAAAAAGGATCTAATTAACATCATAAAATCATCATATCACGGGCCCAACACATACCATAGGAAGAGCTCCACGAAACGCATAGAATTACACGTTCTTACACAAAGCTACTTGGAAAACTACCTATAGCCGATGAGCTCCCTAGGAGGAAAGAAATCTGTGTAGAGAATCCCAACACAAATCCCATTTTTTATGTTAACTTCGCAGTTGACCTCATTGAAACTATTGTACAAGAAGTTTCAGTACCTTTGAGAAGGGTTGTGAATTTCCTTATTGAGCCTGAAGAACAATTCGAAGGTGAACAAACAAAAATTACCATAGAACAATTAATGGGAGAAAATAGGAACCACAGAGAATTTATACCTCGATGGAGGGCCCAAGGAGGTCTCAATATGGATGGAAAACTGATGAAATTCCAAGGAAATGTGATAAGATCCTCCCAAAATTTTACCCTGACAAACTTGGATCCCCGGAAGATCATGTGAATAATCTATTTCTATCCATACATCTTCTAGGTTTCGAACATGACGATGTACCGTGCAGGTTATTTCCTTACACTTTTTTCAGGAAAGCCTCTAATTGGTATTTTAGTTTACTTATCGGATCTATTACTAACTAGGACAGTTTTGAAAGGCTCTTTAAGAGAAAATTTGGAGAAAGAAAAACAATTGCATCTCTACATAATGAATTAGGGGCTATCAGAATGGACAAGAGAGAAAGAGTAAAGGAATTTAACCAAATATTTCTTAATGTCTTAATCAAGTTTCATAATGATGTAGCTCTCACTCATTCGTTAGGTATTGAATATTACACATTTGCATTAACCCCTTCCATAGGGATGTTTGTAAAATGAGCTAACATAAAAACATTAACACTCAACTTTGATGAAGCCGAGACTGTGGAAAGAGAGTTATCTACATACGATCAACATCCATGTTACGAGGAAAATAAGTCAGCTGGAAAGAAACCCTTTCTATAAGATAAACCACCTAACATGGAGTCAAAGGATATTGATAATGTGGTCAAAATGGTTAAGAAGTTATCTAATGAAATTGTGGACTGTAAAAATTATTTTGGTGAAGGATCATCAAAGCCACGAATTTTTTTCCCATTCTTTAAGAAACCAAATAACCCTCCACAACCACCTGAACCACCTCACATGGCTTTCAAATTAGACAACTTGAGTAATGATAATTTTTGTTCTTATCACCAATAGAATCACCCAAAACAAACATGCTCCCAGTGGATCAACGCTATTACCCTGTTGATAAACTAGTTTCTAGATCAACAGAGTTTGGATGATGAAATCCATGCACAAGATCCTATTGATGTTGTTACACATTATTTTCGTCATCCCTATGATCGTTAATGATGTAAACCTATCTATTGCCTTTAGAGGGGTCACAGTGGCCTGAGTTCCTGAAGAGAGAAGGAAGAAGAACTTTTCCTGAGGAAAAAAGTTGCATTTTCCTAT
>SNQJ01S0048940.1:16520-34264 GCA_010110895.2 Picea sitchensis | reverse complement strand
GGTAAGTACATCATCCTTTTCTCTTGTCCATTCAATACTTTAGATCTAGGGAAAGCGGTATATTCTGTCATGTTTTGTTCTAGATCCAGGTGGATCTAGGGAGATCGGTTTGTGTCCGCACTTACGGATTTATCCTTAAACAGATGTTACTAATGAAATTACCCCAGAATCTGCTACGCCCGTTTGTGACCAGTGTCAAGAATTAGATGACAACCAGGTTGAGGAAATCATTTCTCTTAAGCAGATATCGGTTAGCCAAACTTCAAGGTTATTTTTCTACCTATTGGTCTCATCTGTGGCTTCCTCATAAAGGCAAAGTCAATCAAATCTGCATAAATAGTGAGGCACACATGAATCACACACTGAAGGAATTAGAAGGTAAGAATGAACCCATAATATTTTCCCATTCCTTTTTGGGAATTACTTTTTCAAAATTGATTACTATTGTTATGAAGCACAAACTTATGAGATACCATCAGAATTATAATCAGGACTCTGCCCAAGAATCCATAATAGTTCCTATCTAGTACTAACTAAATTAGGATTTATTTTGACTAACAATACTAATATTCATGACATGTGGACCATGTTCTTTGATGGCTCTAAAACACAGGATGGACTCAGAGTAGGATGTGTTATAATTGATCCTAGTCAAGGAAAAACACTACTATCATGCCGCTTAGAGTTTGAATGTACCAACAACAACGTTGACTACGAAGCTTTAGTTCAGGGCCTTAAAAAATCCATTGATCTTCAGGTCAAAATTATTACGGTGTTTGGTGATTCTGAAATCATTATTCAATAGGTAAGGAACACTATTCATTGCATGTCTTTGCATCTAAAGGATTACCAGCAAGAGGTATGGAATTTTCTTTATTCATTTGATGTATTTAATATTTCTTCTATACCTCATGATAAAAATATAGATGTTGATATATTGGCCAATGCAACATCTAGATTTGTGCCCCCTGATGATGGTTTTTCGGTTGAAATGATGTTTAGGTACATCAACAAGAGTTACAAACTTATCAAGAAGATATTAACAAGATAATGACAAATTGTGTTCCGAAGAACATTTTGACTCTTAAAAGAATATCTGATTTACAATCCAAGTTCAGAGGCCAATCAATTCGAAGACCAATAGTTCTATTATGATGCATTTGTTCAGATACATAAAATCACACTTTTGCAGAGTTGTTCAAGAAGCATCGAGATGATTTTTCCTGGATGTATGATGATATGAAAACACACGAAACATCTATAATACAACACATGATTCTCATCAAGGTAGGTATCAAGTCATTCCAGCAAAATCTTAGAAAGATACATCCTACTCTCGAACCCCTTATACAGAAGGAACTAAAAAAGTTATCGGATGCCTGAATCATTTTCAATGTTAGACATTCAACTTCAATGTCCAATATGATTCTCATAAGAATGAAGTCTGGAGAAATCAGTATTTGTATAGACTTCATAAATATTAACCGTGCTTCTAACAAAGATAATTACCCAGTTCCCCCAATGGAACAAATCCTACAACTTGTCTCTCGATCCGAACTATTCTCTCTATTAGATGGGTTGTCAGGATATAATCGGGTTCTTGTGGCTAAACCAGACCGATTGAAAACCACCTTTCTAACCAAGTGGGGAACTTATGCTTATAGAAATATTCTTTTCAGTCTAATGAATGCGGGAGATACCTTCCAAAGTGAAATGGATATTGATTTTAAATGATTAATCGGTCAAAGCACAGTAGTCTACCTTGACGATGCGACAGTTTATTAAAAAAAAATAGAGAGACCATCTGAAGCATCTGAAATAGATTTTTGAACGTTGTAGAAAATATGGGATTTATCTAGACCCAAAAAAGAATGTCTTTGTTGTTTCAGAAGGAATTTTGTTAGGCCACATCATTTCTAAAGACAGAATCTAGGTGGAAGCAGAAAGAACCAAGGCTATTCTACAAATTCCATCACCACACAACAAGAAATGTATGTGATCGTTCTTTGGCAGAATCAACTTTGTAAGAATATGTGTTCCATATTTTGTAGAGATTGTAAAACCACTTCAAAGAATGATTAAAACGACATTCATTTTAAGTGGACATCGTTGGAGAAAGAAGCATTCAAAAATATTAAAGTTGTTATAGCCACTGCTTCATCTCTACATAATCTATATTTCTCGAAATATTTTTTTTGTATACATTCTCATCTAATAATTCTTTAGCAACCATACCCACACAAAAACACGAACAAGGGAACGAATACCCTGTCACATTTATGAGCACTGGGTTATAGGGTGTTGAACTGAATTATCCTTCGGTGGAAAATCAAGATTTTGTTGTTCATAAAGCCATCAAATATTCCAAACCTTATATCCTAAAAAATCATACTAAAGTCGTCGTCCCACACCCAGAAGTAGGGTCTCTATTCGTTCAAAAAAAACTGGGTGAAATACAAGGGAATTGGATGACAGATCTACAAGAGTATGACCTCGAATTCACACAAGATAATATTGTGAAAGGTCAAGGCTTTTGTAAGTTAGTGGAACAAGGAGTTGATGATAAGGAAAAATAAGAGGATGGTTGGCAAGACGAACTTACAATGTATACTCAACAGGTTCCATATGTCTTGGAATTGAAGGATCATATTACAATGACCTCAAATTTTACTTACAACATGGCACTGCTCTGGATCACCTCAAAACTAAGAAAAAGAGGGAACTCAAGCTGAAATCCTCATAGTATCAACTATTACACGGCATCTTGTTCAGAAATAATTATGATGGAGTGTTACTCATATGCCTTGAAAAACAAGATTTTAATAATGTCCTGAAAGATATGCATGATGGACCATTTGGCGGTTATTTTTCAAGAGACCCAATAGCCCAAAAAGTGTTGAGAGAAGAGTACTACTAGCCCACACTCTTCAAATATGCTCATGCATACCCAAGGAGTTGTGAATCATTTCAAAAAGTTGCGGGAAGGGAATGAAAATATTTTATTCCTCTACAACTTGTATGATGTAGGAGCATCGCTCCACCTCAACACGCACCATCTGAATAACATGCATGGTGCCCATTCAAGGAAGGGAGAGGTTTCTCCCTCTCATCTTGGCCTTGATAATCTAAGCTTGATCAAGGCATTTAATGTTGACAATCTAGAAGAGCCAAGTTGTGCCTTCGCACAAGCTAGAGATAAGGTCACCATTAAATGGTTGATGGTAGGAGGGATCTACATCCGATTTGGAGCAGATTTCCATCATTGTAATTTTTCGATTAGACAGGCGTTTTAAATGGTGATTTGACACCACTAGCTTATCTTGGAGGGAATATTGTCGAGCCCCTCTTGTAAAAATATTTGTATTGTATTCTCGGGAGAGAGGGTTGGAATGGGATGAAAAATTATTTGTAAGCCAATTTGGGCGGTTGATGAGAATTGAGACTCGGTCTCAGTTCGGACTCAACCTTTGTAATTTGATATTCTATCATTAATAGAAAAATGATAGTTTTTCCTGTTAACAATTTCTGTGTAATGGATATTTTCTGATGAATGTCATTTGTATGCATTTGAATTGTAGATGAATGTCAGAAATCATCTACAGGGATAGAGATACAATTTTCTATCTATAAGTGTGTTGGATGAGGTTTGGTTCTCTAGGTTAAGTGAAAGGAGTGTGTCACAGAGTGAGGAAACTATGTGAACCGACACAAAGAGTGCGTGTTTGAATTCAGTGGAGTCAGAAGAGAAATTTCCAAGAGGGAATACCAGGATAATTCACAGACTCGGGAAGAAATTTCAAGGTGGTTAAGTACCTTGGAAAGAAGGACTGTGTGGGAGGAAGCACATTTTAGATTTACGGAACACTCTGGAACAATTTTCCAGGAGGGCAAGGAGACAGTACGAGAGCGTAGAGGAGAAACACATTATGAAGTGTTGGAATCCTTAAGCAAACCCCAAGGTTGTTGAACATTCCGAGGAAGGAAGGCTTTGCAAGAGTGCATCGACAAAGGAAAGGAGATGCCTTAAATATTTAGGAAGGCTAAGGGAGAAGCCATCAAAAACCTGAGTCAAGCGCAAGGCATGCGCTAAGGATATTGTAAGTTCATCTTACAAAGATCAAGAGGAAAGGCATCAAGTTTCCAGGGGGGAAAGAGAAAGTCCATTGAAGAACGCAGCAGAAATGAGAACCTTAGAACTTTTCAAGCCGAGCAAAGTCGCAGAATATTTTGCGCAGAACTCTGCAAGGAGTGTAGAAGAAGTTCGAGAACAACTTAAGTCTCGAGGAGGAAATTATGCTAAGGGTGCAAGCGTGGTCGAGGACTTGCGAAGTCCTGAAGATATTCACAGGGTTGCGAAGAGAGAGTCGATCCTATTCGTTGATACTAGGAAGGGCACTTGGCAGAGATCCACAGATTTCAAAGGAAGAAACCTTCGGAGGAAAGACAAGAAGAGATTACCCAAAGAGCTGGGAGCTAAAGAAATCCTCGTCATCCATTAAGATAGGACACATGGCAAGAACTCAACACTTTTTTGATTCTCAAATTAGGAAGGAAGGAGTTGAGAGAAGAGAGGACTCGCGAAGTCCGAACTCGCAATTTGATTTCATCCGTTGAACGTGAGAAAAACATGGACTGTATATTTGGTCCTGAAGAATTCGTCGATTTGGGAATCGAGAAAGAGGGAGAATGCAGTTCAAGAAACTTCTGAGGCAAAAAGTCATGAAGGGAGCTTGCCTACAGTCATATTCCATGGTCACATCAAAGGGGGAGCCTAGCATAGAGAGCTAGCGCCCGTTGCCATTAATATTTGAAGAGCGCTAAGAAGAGGGTCTGCGGGTGCCACACAACCTGCACTGAAAAGGTGGAAGGGCCTGTGTCAAGTTAATTTGATTCCCATTAGGAGCCCGACGAGCCATTTGGCTCAATGACTTGAATGATCCTAGATTGGGAGGTCGACTAGCCCCTTTGGAGGGAAGGGGGGTCTGCGCCAGGAGTGGTATCAGATCCAGGTTGTATGCAGATTGTAGGAAAAGGTGAAGGGAGATAGAGTGAGATACTCTGTTGAAGTTTTTGCAAGGCGTGCAGCAAATGATAAACAACCAAGTGGGTTGTAGATGAAGAAATATGATAGTTGGAAGTTATGAGCACGGTCGAGGAGAAGTCTATTCACAAAGAAGCAAAGTGGAGATGGAAAAGGAACTCGGTGAAATTCAGGCAGAAATGGAGAAGCTAGCATTCAAGATGAAATAGGAGGCAAAGGTGTGTTGGAGGTATGAATGGCCTTTGAAGAGGAAAACTAAGTGGCCTGTTCGGAAATTATTGGCCAGAAGGCATCAACAGATGTTAAAAAGTTGGATGAGGTATGTTGAAACCTTTAATGATGAGGGGAAGAGATCTGGCATGGGTCTCGTAGGCTGTCAAGCAGGTAATGAGAAGGAATAAGTGGGTATCGTAAACTTGTTAGAGGGTAGGGGAGACATCCTAAATTTCCAAGTGGGCAAGGGAGAAGAGATGAGCTCAGTTGAGAGTTCACGTCAGAGGGTGTTGATAGATGAGGAGAAGGCAGAAGAAATACCTCGCCCAGGTGAAAATTCACACAGAATTGTGGGCCATGTGAATGAAGACGATGAGAAGTTAAAAACTTACACTATTAAGGAGAAAGATCAGGGGAGCATTCTGGTCATTGGGGGAATTGAGGTATTCCTTCCACATAGCTTGATTGAGGCCAGAGCATGTGTCACGGATGTAACAAAAAGACAGCTAGCAGTGACTGTCGAAGAAGAGGAGAAGGCATAGATACTGATGATCGTACCAATAGAATAAGAAAAACATATAGTTATGATGCACACTCCATAGGAGAAAGAGTTGGAGATGTTGGAGGATTGGTTAAACAATCCAGAATTAGAAAATGACTGCCAGGGGACAATTATGCAGATCATAGGAGGGGATCATCCAGTAGAATTGCTCAGAAATTTCAGATGAAGAGCTAGACAGGAGATGACTACAACATTTAAGTACGCATTAGAAGGGGGAGCCGAATACCAGCATGAGGAGTAACTGGAGCAAGTTGGGATTGAACCTGCACTGGAGGAACTGACAGGAGAAAATCTGTCAGAAGGAGAAGCTAAGAAGTAGTCCAGCGATAAGAAGGTTGTAGGAGTGGAGGCTGCAGTAGTGTGGAAAACTAAGGCCATGAGAGATGAAGAAGATAACTTGGGAGATCGATGTCATTTACCCATTGACAAGGAAGAAGTGCATCGATCTAGTCTGCAAAAGGAGAGTCAGCTGATGGAGAAGCTGGACAAGGTGGTTGAGGAGATAAATAAGTTGATGTTGGGGTCAGCAAAGGAAGCATTCAGCAAGGAGAAGATGGACAAAAATAAATATGCATGAGCAGTAGGGATGATGCAGCAGCAGGAACGAAGCAAAGGAGAAAAAAAACATCTCCACGAAAAATTTTGGGATCCAGGGGAATTTCAATCGAGCTAGAAATATCATGAGCAGGAGGTCATGATTTTTGTAGCCATGGATTATTATGCAGGAGAATCACTCCACCTCAGCACGCGCTATCCAATTAACATGCATGGTGCACATTCAAGGAAGGGAGAGGCCCCGCCCTATCATTTTGGCCTTGAGAATCGAAGCGTGATCAAGGAATTCAATGTTGACAAGATGGAAGAGCCAAGTTGTGACTTTGCACAAGTTGGAGATAAGGTCACCATTAAGTGGTTGACGGTAGGAGGGATATGCATCCGATTTGGAGAATATTTCCATCATTCTTATTTTCCCATTAGAAAGGTGTTTTAAATGGTGATTTGACACCACTAGCTTAGCTTGGAGGGAAGCTCGTCGAGCCCCTCTTGTAAAAATCTTTGTATTGTATGCTCGAGAGAGAGGGATGGAATGGGATGAAAAATTATTTGTAATCCAAGTTGGGAGGTTGATGAGAGTCGAGACTCAGTCCAAGTTGGTACTCAAAATTTGTAATTTGATATTCTGCCATTAATAGAAAAATGATAGTTTTTCCTGTTATCAATTTTTGTGTAATGGATATTTTGTGATGAATGTCATTTGTATGGATTTCAATTGTAAATGAATGTCGTAAATTGTCTGCAGGGATAGAGATATAGTTTTCTATCTATAAGTGTGTTGGATTGGGTCTGGTTCTCTAGGTTAAGTGCAAGGAGTGCGCGACAGAGTGAGGAAACTCTGTGAACCGACACAAAGAGTGTGTGTCTGAACTCAGTGGCGTCAGAAGAGAAACTGCCAGGAGGGCATACCAGGATAATTCATAGACTCGAGAGGAAATTTCAAGGTGGTTAAATACCTTGGAAAGAAAGACTGTGTGGGAGGAATCATGGTTCAGAGTTACTGAATACTCTAGAACACTTTTCCAGGAGGGCATAGAGAAAGTACGAGAGCGTACAGAAGCAACACATTCTGAAGTGTTGGAATCCTTAAGAAAACCCCAGGGTTTTTGAACACTCTGAGAAATAAAGGCTTTGCAAGAGTGCATGACAAAGGAAAGGAGATTCCTTAAAACCTTCAGGAAGGCTAAGGGAGAAATCATCGAAAACCTGAGTCAAGCGCAAGGAGTGCGCTAAGGATATTGTAATTTCATCTTACAAAGCTAAGGAGGAAAGGCATCAAGTTGTCAGGGGGAAAGAGAAAGTCTGTTGAAGGACACAAGAGAACTGAGAACTTTGGAAGTTTTCAAGCCGAGCAAAGTTGTAAAAGATTTTGCGTAGAACTCTGTAAGGAGTGTAGAAGAAGTTCGATAACAACTTAAGTCTCAAAGAGGAAAGTGTGTTGAGGTTACAAGGGTGGTCAAGGAATTGCAAAGTCCCAAATATCTTCATAGGGTCGTGAAGAGTGATTTGATCCTAGCCATTGATATTAGGAAGGGCACGTGGAAGAGATCCACATATTTTAGAGGAAGAACCCTTCGGAGGAAATACAAGAAGAGAATACCTGAAGAGTTGGGAGTCGAAGAAATCCTGGCCATCCATTGAGATAGGACATGTGGCGAGAATTCAACACTTCGTCGATTCGAAAATCAGGAAGGAAGGAGTTGAGAGAAGAGAGGACTCGCAAATTCCAAACTCACGATTTGATTTTGACCGTTGAGCACGAGAAAAATTGTGACCATATATTTGGCCCTAAAGAATTCGTCGATTCAGGAATCAGGAAAGAGGGAGCAAGCAGTTCGTGATAATTATGAGGCACAGTGTCACGAAGGGAGATGGCCCACAGTCGTATTCCATGGTCACATCAAAGGGGGAGCCTAGCATAGAGAGATAGCACATGTTGGCATTAATATTTGAAGAGCACTAAGGAGAGGGTTCACGGGTGCCACACAACCTGTGCCGAAAAGGTGGAAGGGCCTATGTCAAGTTAATTTTGTTCCCATTAGGAGCCCGATGAGCCATTCAGCTTAGTGACTTGAATGATCCTAGAATGGGAGGTCGAGCAACCCCTTTGGAGGGAAGGGAGTTATGCACCATTGTAGTTGTGGAAGAACCTTTCAAACCATGGGGGCTAGACATCATTGGTGAGATCAATCCTCATTCGTCTAAACAACACAGGTAGCACTTCTAGAGAAGATAGCCTAAATATCTATGTGGAATGATATTAAATCGACATATTTCCCCAAACATGTAAGCCTATTGTTCATTATCACAAGTCAAAATATGGTGGAGGAACATAGATTACCAATACGAGAAGACACTAGAGAGAAATTGAGAGCCAAGGGACTTCACCTAACGACATAGTGCTAGGTTTTATGAGCTGAATGAAAATGATCTAGACGAAATGTCCATAGTATATCAGGAATCACCATTGATGGGTAAACTATATACCTTAATTTCCCTCAATTAAATTATCGACCAATGTAAGTAAACTTAGAGTTTTGACACAGTATGATTCAAGGTAGAGCAAGGGT
Source organism: Picea sitchensis (assembly GCA_010110895.2). Classification (NCBI taxonomy): domain Eukaryota; kingdom Viridiplantae; phylum Streptophyta; class Pinopsida; order Pinales; family Pinaceae; genus Picea; species Picea sitchensis. The sequence continues at coordinate 25,323 of SNQJ01S0048940.1, read as the reverse complement.
TAACTACTTATGAAATTTGGAAAGTGGATTTAGCATGGGAAGAAAATGGTTTATCCTAGGGATCGATGTGTTATCTTAAATTTACAATTCTATTTCAGAAGGAGATTATAAACAAAATGAAATTTATTTGGACAATGAACCTTAATTCAAATATACAGAGAAATCTATGACTATGAACAGTAAGCAAATTTCTCTAAGTAATCAATTATTGAATGGAAGTAAGCTATATTTTCTTGAAAGTAACTTTTTCAAGTGAACTCTATTCTTAAAACGTCTTTTCAAAAAACCATGATTAATTCTATTCTATAGGAAATAAAGCATATATTTTACACTAGTCTGATTGATTGAAAGTAAACAAAATCATAAATACATTTAAATTTAGTGGTTGTGTTTAGGATGATGAATTCTATCACGGTGGAATCTTATCACTAATGATAATTCAAGCAGAATCAATTCAATGTTAATTTATACAGAGATATGCAGAGTATAAACAACACAGTCTACAGAAATTCTTTCGATTGAGGAAATATCAATTGATTAAGTACATGTTTTTATATTAACATAATCCACAAATAGTGTTCAAAGGAGATTCAAAATCAGCAACTATCCTATCACACCGAGACTGGAAATACTATAACACGGAGGTAATAATCTATACAACCCTGCAGGGATTAGTTTTAAGCCATAATTTAAGGAGTCATAAAAGATTGTTATATACACTATCTAGATGACCAATCTTACAAATTAAAATACAACTTTATATGAATGAGAAGAGGAAGATATGTTTATATATGAACAATGAAATGATCAAGAGTATGTACATAGATATGAAACACAACTTGAGTAGATAACCTGCATATGAAATTTATATATAAGAGGATGCACAGGTAGATGTCTAAATAAGGAAAATTACAAGCAACCTATAAATTAGACAAGAAGAGACAACTTAAATAAGCAATTTGCACAAGAGAGTTATATGCATAAATATGAATATACAACAAATAAACGAGATACACAGACAAGTGGTGGGCCCCCCAGATAGTCGTGACACTACTTGAGCTCAATAGCCGGTCACAGTCTCAGTGCATCATTTATATTAACACCAGAATTGAGTTACAGAGCGAATTCAGTATAACATCTATATTATAAATCGTTGTTTTTGTTCTGAGGGACCTCAGTATTTATAGAGTTTTTGATATAACTGAGAGGTCAACCACTGAAAGGGTCGACACTCTCGTACAACAGAAAATCATTAAAAACAAATAACATACAACATCTTCTAGCAACTTCATGTGCTCAAAATAGAGGTCGAACTTAACTATTTGAATAAAAATGAAATGAGTCCCATAGCTGGAGGGTCTGAACATGTATAAAACCCATGTTTCACATTTGGCAGGAAGATCCTGCCAATATACCAACCCACAACTCATTGTGCTCCGAGTTCCGTATCGAGGGCCAGATCACGGGCCGGATCAAGGGTTGGATTGTGTTTTCGACCTGTTTCAATAAAAAGAAAAATGTTAATGGATTAGGTTTATTCGATTAAGGATAAATCATCATAAAATCATCAAAAATGAATATGACACATACCTTATGTTGATCCATAGCAAATTGATATAAGAAACATGATAATACCTTCAAAAAGAGATAATAGAGGGGTGAATTATATGATCTGCATGTTCAAAAAGAGACTTAGAGAAGGAAAAAATTATATAAAACATGGAGTCAACACCCACTCATAATTTTTTCTCATCCATAATAAAGTTAGAAGATCTCACCATCAAAGGTGTCATCCCTAGTGCCTTTAAAGGTTAACTAGAATGGCCCCATCCACCTATCTCTCTAAACAAAAGAGAATCAAATATTATAAAAGTTAAAGGCTTGGGGAAAGGCTTTCCATCTCACATGGGACATGCAAGTATCTTCGTCAGGGCTATGGATGCTCGTTGGCAATGGAGAAAGTCTTGTTACTTCTAGGTGACTTCTTCAGGGCTATGGACGCTTGTTTGTAGTGGAGCAACACCATAGAAATGCACTGTGACTTGTATTCTCAGCATTCTTGATGTTTTGTTCCCGTTATACTATATACATCTTCCTTTATATCCATTTATCTTATAAATAGAAATCAATTTGTAAGAAATTTGGTAATTGTAAAAGTCTCGCTCCTCTTTGAGTCTTCTCATTTCTTTCAAAATCCAAGTTATGGGACCTATCTTTTCTCTATTATGATTTTTCATGATGAGAGCACCCTTCCTAAATTATGTGTGGACATCATCTTAAAGAGATTCAAGGCTTCGCCCAGTGTGTCACCATTTGTTGTGAAAAGCACTACAACCCTTCTTTTTCTCTCTTTAATCTTGTATAATCCCTAGAAAATGGAGCCCATAATCTTTTAATCCTAAGAGAAATTCTTGTGGGTCTTTTTCTTTCCAACTTAGCATCCTTAGATGAACCTCATTTTCCTTATAAAACCATATTTAAATAAAAACACTTGGTTCTAAAAGAGACAAACAATTTAAATCAGAAAAGTTAATAATAACTCCTCTGATAAGAGTTGGAGGAGTTACTTTCTTCCTCGCCGATAGGTAATGTTATCACACAAGTTAGAGGAAAATCCTCTTATATGAGTCGAAGGAGTTAGATTTAACTCCATCGATCTATATCAGAGAAGTTCCACCCGTCACTTCAGATATCATAGAAGAAATTGTCTTCTAACCCTATGAATTCAACAACCCCCACCTACCAGCATTTAATGTCGAAATAGCCAATAGGATATATAAATTGAATGGAGGTAAGTTTTCACTGTTTGATCAAGAGAATTTGAGTAAGAAGGAGTCCCAAGGTGAAAAACATGTTGATCTATCCCATTCAAGATTCTGACTTATCTCTACCCACCATGTGCGCTACGATCTAGGTAAGTGCATCTTTGATCTTCTTTTTTTATAGGGCTAGGGTTAGGTTTCCATTTGATTTATTACTTTCCACTTTGTTTTCTTTCTTCATTGCCTCATTCAGATAGTTTTTTCCCAACACCATGCCTTTGGCTCACTCTGTAACCAACATATTCCAATGCACCATGCACTCTCTTTCCATCACTATGATTTCTCTTCACCCAGAAATACTTTCCAGTCTTCCTTAGTATCTACCACGAAGAAATTATTTCCCTGATCTTAAAAACAAAGACCTAATTCGAGGCCCTAATTATTGCTTCGTTTATCATTTTTTATCTGTGGATGTTCCAATCGAGAGATTTATTGGCAACCCCTCCATTATGATCAGAAGAGTTCCAAGAAACAACTCAGACTTCCTGTCAAACTCTCAAGGAAAATATTACCCTTACCCTCGAAAAAAAATTGAATTTTTTATTCGTAAACATCATGACTAACCCCTCTAACCACATCGAAGAAGTTACTACTAACTACTCCAATGTGATCAGAGGAGTTACAAACATTTCCACGCGCTTATCGTAATACTTAGGTATAACTTTTATGACCATATCATAGGAGTTACTACTAACTCCTCCAATGTGATCGAAGGAGTTTCAATTAACATCGCCAATTGTGCATTCAAAACTTGGTAAATGTTTCAATTACTTATCGAAATAGTTGGGTTTAACTAATCGGAGGAGTTGTTCTTAACATCTCCGATCAGTTTTTTTTTACCATCTCCATGCTTGTATTGGAACACTTAACTTAAACCTCTCTGACCTGCATAGGAGAAGTTAACCTATGGATATACGATATTTATTTTCAAGAGCCTATTCTCCACCTTTCCTCTCTAAGTTTTATTAGGTTTCTTAAAAATGCCTTCCATTATCCTGACATCTTCAGAGGATGAATCTCTTTTTCCTAATAGTCCCAATAAATCCTCTAGTATTCTTAATCATTCAGTTTCATTGAATGGTACATTATATCCTATTATATGCCCTAAACTTACCTTTTTTGGCAGGTTCTAACATGTCAACATGAAATAAAATAGAAGGAAAGGCATCAAGAGTCAAAGCCTCTGGAAGTTCCCAACAAGAAAGAGAGATAGAGATTATTGGGGCCACATATGATGGCATGGATGGTCTTCTACAAAAGGATGGAGAAACCATGAAATGGGGGGAAGTTTACCACATGTTCAAAAAATCAAACTTCTCCGTCGAAGATGAAGATCCAGATGAGCTCCAAGCATTCAGGGATCTTCATGGTAGCATCACATCCAATAGTCTTCCCTTGTGTGTATACCATCTCCTGGATTTTGAAGAACACCGACATAAATAGTAGATATGTTTGCAATGTAAGAAAGGAGCCCATAGCTTCTTTTAGGAAGGATTTTTTTTCCAAATGCTATCACATTGAGGAGGGAAGAAAAAGATTGTATGGTGAACTCCTCAGTGAGTTTTAATATACTCCGAAGCATTTTTTCCCCAACTGGTATAAGGAAAACATGCAGTTTAAATACAATCCTAAAAGTAAGTACCCCATGAGTGCCTTAATAAGACCCTACCAATATTTGGTAGCAATGTTGTGCAGATTATACATGGAATCTGATGCAAAACTATTCCCCTTATCATACATGCCTTTGATTTACTTCTACACAGATGTCGAGACTTCATTTAATTGGGAAGATCTATTGTCTGAGAATCTCACAGCTGCTATATCCATAGTAAATAAATCCCAAACAGGAAAATTCCCTAGTTTCCATATGTCATTGTACCTCCTGGACATAATGTGTATAGCTCACAAGTACCCCAACATGGGATGGAGTTGGTTTCCAGTTCACCCCACAATCAACATATATTGTAAAGTACTCTGGTAGCACAAATACTGTGTAGAGTACCAAAGGATATGTGAAAATTTCCTTATTCCATTATATGAATTTATCTTTTAAACCATGCCCACAAGCATGAATGATAGAGCCATAGAAGTTATAAGAAGGATCGGGGATTGGTATCTAATGGAGCATGGCACTTACATAAAAAATATATGGCGCGACGAAGCCACCACATTTGCTTCCACGATTCATTCCCGACAATATTATCCTTCAGGAAGTAGCATATCAAACTAGTATATACGAAGTTGGAGGGATGATATATATATTGAAGAAATAAATATAGCCCACACTACCTTTGTACATCGGCAATTATTTCTTTGAAAATACTAGACAAGCCCAAGAATAGGTAGATACCCTTCTTTCCTATCACTTGTAGGAACAGATATTCAGGAGACATGATCCTAAGGGTATCGTCAAGAAACATTTCAATAATGTCAGGCTACCATATGAGTATACTACAGAGCTTTGGGAAGAGGAAGAAGTACACTGGAACACCGAGACATGTGATGAATTTATTTTCAATAGGAATGGCCAACCCAAAGGAAGAATTGCAAATGAAGAAAAGGAAAGGGAAGAAGCAAGGAAAGAGTCAAAACAAGAAAAAATTGGGCACATTTCCCCTATTTCCGTCTCAACAAACTTGGGATCTATAGAGGGAGAAGAAGAGGTACCAGCGGAGAAAAAGAGGAGAGATAAAGAAAATATTTTAAAGAAGAAAAATGATGCAAATAAGAGAAATATTGAGGTTGATAAAGCTAGATATAAATTTTAAGTTGAAGCAAAATCTACAGAAAAATAACAAATGAAAGAACGAGAAGCAGTGAAGCAAGCAGAGAAAGCATAAAAAAAAAGTAGCAAACAAAGTTGTTGAAGAAGAAAGACATTTGTTGCACACATAGAAACACATTTGACTGGCAACGGTTTAGGACTCGAGATCTAGGAGCCATTTCATCCAAGCAAAGTGTTGGATCTAAGGAGCTTCACTTATGACAGTAATACTGGTAGAATCGTGCAAGAGTGGGTAAAGAAAGTGTCAACAATTGAAGGATCCCTTATCTCAGTAGTTACCCATGTTCCAATCACAGGAGATGTTAGAGAAGACCTTATTTCCACAAATAAGGTTGGCTCTACATTCATGAACGCCAATGTAGACAACATACAAAGATTATGCTAACAAAGTGAAGAAAAGGAATCAAGGATCAAAGAGCTAGAGGAAACACTCCAACAGGTTAAGATTGACGAGAGGAGCCTCCAAAGATTCAAATACAATGTAGAAAAGGTCAGATATGAGCTTGAATGAGTTATCATTGATATGTACTACCATCTGCACCTTTTTCGAAATGTGGTTGTAATAATCATTGAGCAGAATAATCATGTACAGATGAAGTTGTCACAATACAACACCATTCATGAAGGTGTATCAGATATAGACAAATGGATATAAGAGAATCTGTATGTGCCACCTAAGATTTACTGACCATCAAAAGCGGAGAGAAAGACAAAATTATATGCATTATATCATTTCTATCAGATAGGACAAATTGATGATAGAGAAGTCACCAAATCCATGGAACATGCTCAAGAATCTGTAAAATTTCCCAGGAACTAATCAAGATTGGTCGTCTCCCAAGATTAGATGAACTTGGGAAGAACCTATAGTCAAAAGCATTGGTGAATGCACTACATGACAACACCAATCGCATGAAGTAGTTGAATCAATTTTCTTCATCTCCACAGATCTAATTGATCAGCATTTGCTACAGCTAGCAAAGCTTCATACCATGGTAAAATCCTTCATTACAAAACTGGAAAAGGATATGGGCACTCTCGAAGACGATATCATGTTGATCAATGAAACATTAGAACAATTGACATACAGAAGGATTGAATCATTATATAATCAATTGGAAGTTTGGGCAACCTACTTAAGCAACAGAAATCCATAAGAAGAAGACAATATACCTATCTTTTGTCTTGTCCTTTTCCTAACCAATCCAAATTTTATCCTATTTTGTACACTTGTCATTAGGAATGAGAAGGTGAACCATTTTTTGTAACTGCTCCTCCAAGAAAAATATGAAGAGTCACATAAAGGTTACTAAACATTTGTATAAAATAAAATAGAACCCCATTTGTAAGGTATTTTTGGATTTTCAGGCAATTTATATAATCACGAACTTATTCAAGAACTTATACTTTGTTAATTAATATTGAGAAGACCTTGGGGCCATTTTTTATAAAAGGAATTATTGTGTATGAGAGATCTGAGCTGACAACTATTTATGGGGAAGATGGACGTTGTTCCTATGGACTGTAAGAATGTTATGTTGTTATAGATTAATTCTCATACAATCTGCCTGATTCTTTATTTTAAAGTATTTATTTAAATATCTTAATGCTTGATATTTGTGGGTTCTTAATGTATACATTATTTTAATCTAGAATACTCTGGTTATATATATGTGTATACACTTGTTTCTTATCTTTCTCTTTTATATCAATTATATGTGTAGAAGTAGTGCAAGGTTTGGTTTCAGCTTACATCTCCCTTCTTACTTTAGTATCCTCCTAGATAGGATACGTTAAAGTAGGTTAGTGTTAATTTATCTTGAATTTAATACATATTCTTCATCTACATATTTACATTTCATATCCATTTATCATCCACCCTCTTCGTTAAATCGGTCCGCAACTAGCCAAAAACCCCTTAAAAAATAGTAACAATGGCATTCGGGCCAAATTCTGGATGGGTCTTCTAATCCAAATGGTGTATAGTATAGTTGGGACTATGTACTGGGGAGAACCCCTTATTGTTGTCAGGCAATTTGAACCTGTCAACACCAGGGAACTGGCCCACTAGGTGTTGGAAGATTGGTTGTTGTCATTGATTTCAACCCTAGTCATTGGTTTTGTACCACAAGATTGATGAAGATATTTGGACATGAAGGATAATGCACATGCAGACACAACACCCAAGGATGGATGATATACATCATGTTGTTTTCGGTGGTAGGTGGCACGTCACCTGGATCCTCATGGTTGAGGAGAAATGAATTTTTGAAGATGACAAAGTGAAATGAAGAAGGAAGTACAGGTTGACCCTGAAGATAATTAAAGAAAAGAATTAAAAAATAAGAAAGTGTCAGGTCAGCCCTAATGTTAAAAGGAAGTGACATAAATGGTATAAATACATATCATTATACATTCATTATAAACATAAGTCAAATTTCAGAGGAAATAAGAAGTAAAGAAGGCTGGATTTCAAGGGAGGATGAAGTCTGTTGGCACTTGAGAGTTTCTTAAGCTCTTCCTCAATGAGACAACTTCTTGTTCAAGTTTCTCACAATCTTCTTCTTTTTTCATCATTTGGACCTTTCTTACTTCTCCTATTCTTGTTTCTTCTTCGAGTAGAGTTTTCAAGGAAATGGTTTCTTCTCTTAGTTTATCAAACTCTTCTAATTGTTTCTTCAAGCTTACAACCGCCTTTTCACAACTACCCAATTCACTTCTTATTTTTCTATGCATGTCTTTGAGCTTGCTATTTTCCATCTCGACATACTTCAATTTTTTAAGATTGTCATCTTCTTGTTGAATAATTTATGCTTCATGATTTTTTTCTTCTTCATTTGAATTTTCTTCTTCAATTTCATATATTTCAATCCTTGGATGAGGACATTCAAATTCAACATGTTCTACTCCTTCATAATTAAAGAAAAATAACTGACCTTTATTTTCTTCTTTGAAATATGAGATGTTGTAATTGTTGATATTGAGAGGGGGGTGAATCAATATCAAGTACAATTTAAAACATTTTTCAACTTATAATTAAACCATTCAATTATATCCAATGAGCAATGAACAATAGTATAAGAGTTACACCAATACACCACAATACACCATGCACACTATATGAGAAATAATCAATAGCTATTATTCAAGGGAAGTAATGACTTCCAAAGGTAGCTATAGCTTCCAAATGTAAAGG
>SNQJ01S0048940.1:0-11031 GCA_010110895.2 Picea sitchensis | reverse complement strand
TCAAGAGAAGCATCTAGAGGAAGATCCTTCTAGAAGCGGAAGCTTCTATTAGGTCTTCTTACATCTGCCTTATTCTATTTTATTGAAAGGACTTATTAATATTGACCTTTATTACATCCGAATATATTGATCTACCTATGTGCAGGTTAGGACCCTAACATCCTCAGCAATGACTTGGAAAATTTATTCAAGTAAGAAGGCCAATTCCATGTATGCATGAGTAAGGAATTTTAGGGCTATAACAGATGCCCCTTAATGTATGAGTTCAGAAGAGAAAATGATGGCCGAAATACATTACAATATCTTTACCAATGAGAATGCATGAAGTTGAGTGAGCTCGGTACCAAACATCGCGAGGTGCCATTTGAAAAACAACAATTGTCTCTCTGAGGCGGGCATACCCATGCTCGGGATGAACTAAATCATAGTTTCCAATCAAATACATTGTAGGTCCATGTCATATAACTATATAAAGTGTAGCCACGAGAAATACACAACGGATATACATCGCAAAATCAGTCGAAGATATACAAGTACAATATGCATCTTAAGGAAGCTAGTGATGCTTATGGTTGCAGATGAAGACTTAATTGCTCGAGCAACAACTTCAAGATCTTAAAAACACAGGTAGGATTACAATGGGAGTGGAATACTCACTACTCTGAAGTCTTCGACAAGCCGTTGGGAAAAGATCGGAGGATATCAATGATCAAGCAGAGAACTTCGTTGATTTTGAATCTAGACTAGACTAGACTCTCGGGATGGCCAACTCATGAAATTCAAGAGACAAACTACATAAAGTTCGACTCAAGTTGGGTAAAACTTATCTTGGACAAAAGCACGAAAGATGATCAAACTCAGGCAGCATGACATTGACATAATTTTGTGATGCGAGATGCACCAAAAACTCTCCATATGTTTGGAAGAGTAACCAAATGGAGGAGGACATAACTCCATGTGGCAAGAACAACTTCCTAAGGTCATACTAGATCCCAATGCTTTATGAACAAACATAAGGATGTGATTTGTCCAAGGGAGACTATCTTTGCTGCCGAAAAAAAAATGTATATTTCCCATCCCTTCTTTTTGGAATATTTGATTTTTTTTTCTTTTTCAATTTTTAAATGAGCTTTAAAAGGAATAAAGAATGCTACATTACAAAGGAGGAACGAGTGTCACAAGCAAGGAAACTGGTTTCAAGCATATGGAACATACTAATGCTCAAGGTAAGGAGACATGTGCAGGATAAGGACACTCAGGGAAAACTCCTCCATAGGTCAAGGTGTTAGATCGTAGAGGAAAAATGTGTTGCAAGGCTTGCATAAAGGAATGCTTCAAAGTTTTAGTTGAGAGAAACATGGAGCCAGCATTAGACCAAAGATGCAAAGATGAGACCCACAATGCGATTAAGCATGACATAGTAAGACCCCTTCTATGTAAATTTTTACGAGCCCAGAGAAGGTAAGCTCGGTAGTTTTTCATGTTTAGAGAGTTTGAAAAATGTTAAATAAGACTCCAGGGAGTACCTTTCTCGTAGTTAATCCAATCGACTCGAAAAAAGGTTAAACTTGCACCGAAAATACATCTTTTCAAAACCATTTTAACGAGTGTGACAAAGACAACATCATTTGGATACCTTTTCATTTTTAAGGAGTTGGAAAAGATCTTAACTATGGACTCACATCCTTTTTCTTAGTTTAGTCTCCCTAGCCCGAAAAAATTATAAAAGTAACCGAGGAGAATTCTCCCATCAAGACGAATCTCCTGCAGCGTACCTTTTTCTGCTATAATCTACTGGCTGAAAAAAAGGTTAAACTCATGCCAAGTAGATGTTCTTCTAGAAAAATTTAACGAGTGTGAAGGAACAAGGTCAATCGACGATCTTTTCAATTTTAGTGAGTCTGAAAAGTGCTTAACTATGGACTCTGGGGGGGTTCCTTTTTCATTAGTAATCTCCAAGGCCCGAAAAAGGTGATAAACCAAAACTAAGGAGAAAGTTCCTTTTTCAAAAATTTAGTCCCTCGGGCCCAAAAAATGGTTAAACTTACGCGTGAGAATATTATTCTAGCGTGTTATCACCATAACAATTTTTAGACAGGATCCAAGTCTCGAAAATTTAGAAAGAGCTACATCGTCACGGAAGCGTGATAGTTTGGAGAATTGATAATTTATAGGACCAGGACATATCTGGCGACGTATGAAAAAATATAGCGGAGGCAAAAAAGGTATAACTCGACAGATCATCGATTGTAAAACAATCCAGATCAATGGTTGGGGCCCATATCGGGCGGTGAACTTGCACGGGACTTAACCATGTAAGGGAAGACCGGGGAAAACCATTGTGGTTTTTAAAATGGATGCGTGATGCCTCCAGAGATACATCGGGGTGAAAGGTGGTTTCCCTAAAACCATTTTCTCCAAATCCCCAATGCCACATGTTTCAATACGTCAAATAAACCACTCGTGGGATGGGTGACAACTGGTCAGAATCACCCTGTTTCACTCGTTCGGTACTTCACAATCGTATGATGTTAGGTGAACGCCGCCATATAACGAACTGAAAAAGCTAATCATTTGAAATGGATTATCCAAGCGTGGTAAACCAACGTACATGCAAGTGACTCTGTCAGTGATTCATGATTGGAACTCTATAACTACCGATTCTCAAGTATGAGGGTATCATATCATCTGTAAGATTTACTCTCTATATTCTAAAAGAATATCTTGGTGTCCATGATACTGGGATACATGGACAAGGCCTCAAGCCATATCCAGTCAAACAGGTCATTCAAGTAACATGGTGGGTTTATCTACTAGTAAGAAGGAAAGGGAAATTGCACGTATATTAGCAACTAAATTCCATATGGAACCTGCTATAGACCCAATATTAGAATTCAGGCTAAATCCCATCTTGAAGGACCTAATCATCAACAAGCTAGCTATGAAAAAGAAATGGAGCAAATGGAAAAAGACAGAAAACATGGCCGAAACGGCTGAAAGCAGTGGGGAGAATCAATCGGCCTGGTTGGTCACTCTAAAGGAGGAGATCGTTGAGCTGAAATAAATTCTCAGACTGGAATAAGTACATCTCAGCATGTTTTGGATAGAGGGTGGTCAAATAAAAGGGCCTAGAAATGATGAACCTGTTCCTAACAGTCCCTTTAAAATAGGATAACGGTTATTATAAATCATTCCTCCTTGTAACTCATCTCTAATTTTAGAATTACGAGAAGTCTGAACGTTTTGAATTCCACTAAGGAACCTTCTCTATATATGTATCATCCCAAGGATGTAAAGCATGGAAAAAGAGGATCCTTCCCTCTGTGTAGGAAGACTTTTGTAGATTTTGGGGCTAGTATGAATATATAAATGTAGAGGCAGATTTTGGATCGTTTATAAAAAGATTCTAACTGGCAATGATATGAGTCTTTTTTTCCTCTCATAGTACGTATTTCCTGTAAGAATATACTTCATTTACACTTCCTTCTATCTAAATTGGATATTTAGAGGCCCATAATTCATTATTTGATGCTCTTGTCTTAGCAACTTAGACTATGTTTCTCTCTTCTTAATTTATTCAGAATTCATCTCTGTAATGCTCTGACATAGTTATGTGTTTCTTTTTCCTCTGATGTCATGCAAAATTTTCAGATATAAACTCAGACTCACTTCCTAATTTAGCCTTTTCCTCTGAATAGTTCTCAGGTTTGATAATGTGTTCTATTTATTCCAGACCCCATAGCCCAAATGTTATCTTCTTTTTTCCAGTCATTTTATTAAAATTTCCCAAAACAAACGAAATCTAGCCATTGATTTCCATAGATATACCTAGTGACACAAGAGATCCCTCTTTAAGTTGAGTAGGCTAGTGCCCATCTCTAAATTAGGTTGAAACAATTACCTCTATCGTTTGTCTTTTCAGCTGGACACAATTTACAGAGTGCTAACATTCTGGCGTCGTTGTCAGGGATGAAATTGAAAAAATTTCCCTAGGAAATAATGGCATGGTTGAGTTCTAAGGTCTGAGAGTAGTAGACACTTGGGCACATATTCGTTGTATTCATGCTCTGGCGACTCCACACATCAAAAATTAGTTTGAAGGTGATTCCACTGGTATAAGAATCCAGAAATTCAAATCTTCAATGGCAACTCCATTCTCAATGCAGAATCTAGCTTCCAAAACATTATTGGTGAATCCACTCAAGCTTCAAATGTAATTCAAAGACTTCACTAGAAGATGAGATCCCTTGACAGGGGAGTGGGAAGGTATCATGGAGGAAAACAGGTACTCAAAATGGGATCTCTTCCAAAGCAATTTACTATTTGTTATAAGTTACTTCTTTTCCTTCCTTGAGCATGCCAAACAATTTTTTCTTTACCTGTTGCATTTGGATGAAAATCATGAAAAACTTGCAATCATTCATCCTCCTCTTAAAGTTGCACATGCATACCCCCACTGTATCGCTGATTTTGATAAGAGTTTTATAGTTGGGCCATGTGATGACCATGACCAAGTCGATGGACCCCATGAAGCCAAGGCCGATGTCTCTTCCCCTATTCCTAGTCCAACGTCCTCCAGAGCCTAACATAGATACATACCCCTGAAACTACCCCAAGTCCTTCACAATTTCCCTCCAAATCACCATGAATATCTACCTGCGTTTGATGGAGAACCTAATGTCATCTCAGTTGAAAAGCACATCCAATGGTTTGATCATTTTATAGATTTATTTGAGATTAACCATGACGATGTTTGTATGAGGGCCTTCTCTCAATCCTTGAAAGGAGACACTAAAGATTGGTTTAAAAAATTGCATCAAGAGACAATTAGCTCGTGGGAGGAGTTGAAGAATGTTTTTCTGAAGTTTTGGGGTGAGGAAAAATATTTGCATTTACAACTTATCAAGTTTTATGCCTTGAAAACGCAGGACAAGGAAACTATCTCTATGTTCAGTAAAAGGTTTTCCAGTATCTATTATAAATTGTCTGAAGAAATCCGACCCACTGAAGCCTCTGCCATGCTCCATTATGAAACTACTCTTCATCCAGATATGTATTTTCTCCTGATGGAAAGGATACCTAAATCCTTACAACAAATGTTCAATGATGCTCAAGACATTCAACACAATATCCAATCATGTGAACAAACTCGAGATGAGAAGTTAGATGCTAAAGAAATAAAAAGAGAATATGAACAGAAAATGGTTGATTGGAACCTTGAGCATAGAGTTGACCATGTCATAGGCCCTCTTGAATTTCCCAATACCAATGATGTTGCAAAACATTACGTCCCACTTGTTGAAAGAGAAGGTGATGATTTAGTTTTTTATCCATCCCATGATAAGCAAGGAGCTGATTATTTCATGTATTCATTTATAGATAATCAAGAGGATGATTGTACAAATCAGTTTGTCGAAGAACAGGTTGATGTTCCAAGTTTGTTCTTGTTAGATTACTTTGCATACATTAGTGATATTCCTATATATGACAAGTATGAAGATGATTATGATATTGAAGATGTTTTTTTTCAGCAATATAGTGAGATAAATCAACCTACATATCACAGTTATAAAGAACAAAGTATTGGGTCAGCTGAAGAAAACTCTCTACCTTTGTGCTTTGTTGCATTTAAATTGTTGAAAGAGAATTCTAAGATCATTGTGGAGGCAAATGAATTTGTACTAATGCAAAATCACAATAAATCAATGGAACAAATTAATAAGATGTTGCAACATTCTTCTCATGTGTTTTCCATCGGTTCAGAGGTGCAATTATTAGTTGAAGATGAAACTGGAAATGAGCATGTTCGGAAATACGCCCATAGTAAAGAGACCAGAGAAAGTATCGAATCAGGTGAGACAACCTTACCACTGTGTTTTTCTTATTTCAAATTGTTGAAACAAAATATTTGTAATGTCGCAAGGCATGAATCCACCGGACATGATTGTGAATACAAAGAGAGAAGTAGATTGGCCAGTAATGATAACCATATTGATGATCACATGAAAAGTTATTTTAGCTCAGATCTGCATCCTATGCTCATTTATCATCCTGAAAAAGAAGAAGAATATGCTCAAGATATTGTTGTTCAAGGCCATTACCATTCGCCTAAAACAAATATGGATATTCAACAATGTTTCCAGCATGACGAAGTTTTTCAAAGTTGTCTTTCTTCCCCTGAGAATGACGTATTGGTTCAATTTCTAAACAGCATAGACACAGATGAGGGTTTTGGAGATACATCCATAAGAACTCTAGACTGTGAAATAGTTCATGATGTCATATTTTCTCATTTGCAAGAATATTATGAGCAGGAACATATTTCTATTAATTCATTCGAAAGTCAAAATGGCAGTCCTCAAACAAATTTCCAGAAGTTTAATGAAAACAAATCAGAATTATTTGATGAACAAGAGAATAGCCTTGATGCACATATTATGGTTTTCATATTTGAAGATGTTCAAGAATGTATGGATGTTTTTCTTGAGATGCATGGAGAAGTAGACAAACCTATTACTGCCATTTCATTTGAAAATGTTCTCAAAACAGAAGAAATAAAGCAAGAACAACAAACACTTACGAAAGAGTATTGTATTTTTGGTTTTGCTCTCCAAGAAGAAATGATTTTTCATGGTTTTCAAGATCCAGTGGCCATCCTATTACAATCACCAGTGAAGGAGGAGTTTGTTTCATTCATAAACTCAAATTTTGGATTCAAATTTTATTTTCAGCCGCCACCTTTTACATTTGTCTTCCTTCTTAAGAAAGATGTGAGCGGAGAAAAATCAGCAAGCCAATTGCTTGATTGGTTGCATTGGCACTTTAGCATCACTTGATTGAGTATTCATTTCAGCGTTTTAGGGTTGGTAGGAATGTACGAATAAGCTTGTTGGACAAACATTTTCAGTTTATATTTCCATCATTGTGTATAGTCAGTTTCAACAATATATTTAGTGTTCAGTATCTAGTTGAGAGCAGTGTACAGAGTTTCAACTTCAGCAGACACTAGTGATATGGTAGGAGCAAGGTACACACACATGTTTTGGGATCGGTCCAATGGATCAGGCACCAGTTCTACGAGCTATTTGCTACCTCAAAAGGAGGATAGCATCCCCAATTGGAACCTATGTTATCACCATAACAATTTTCAAACAGGATCCAAGTCTTGGAAATTTAGCAAGAGCTACATCGTCGCGGAAGCGTTATAATTTGGAGAATTGATAATTTAGAGGACCACGATATATCTGGCGGCATATGGAAAAATATAGTGGATATGAAAAAGGTATAACTCGATAGATAGTCGATTGTAAAATGGCCCAGATCAATGGCTGGGGCCCATATCGGGCAGTGAACTTTCATGGGACTTAACCATGTAAGGGAAGACCGGGGAAAATCATTGTGGTTTTTAAAATGGACACCTGGTGCCTCCAGAGATACATTAGGCTGAAAGGCGATTTTCCTAAGACCACTTTTGCCAAATCCCCGATGTCACATGTTTCAATACATCAAATCAACCACTCGTGGGGCGGGTGACGGCTGGTCAGAATCACCTTGTTTCACTCGTTCGGTACTTCAAAATCGTATGATGTCAGGTGAATGCCTCCATATAATGAACTTGAAAATCTAATCATTTGAAATGGATTAGCCAAGCATGGTAAACCAACGTACCTGCAAGTGACTATGTCTGTGATTCATGATTGGAACTCTATAACTACCGATTCTCAAGTATGAGGGTATCATCTCATTCGTAAGATTGAATCTCTAATTTATGAAGGAACATCTTGGTGTCCATGATATGGGGATACATGGACAAGGCCAATTAAGCCTTATCCAATCAAACAATTCATTCAAGTAACATGGCGGGTTTATCTACTAGTAATAAGGAAAGGAAAATTGCACGTATATTAGCAACTAAATTCCATACGGAACCTGTGATAGACCCGGGATTAGAAGTCAAGATAAATCCCATCATGAAGGACCTAATCATCAACAGGCCAGTTGTGAAAAAGAAACGGAGCAAACGGCAGAAGATAGAAAACATGGCCAAAACAGTTGAAAGCATTGGGGAGAATCAACCGGCCTGGTTGGTCACTCTAAAGGAGGAGATCGTTGAGATAAAATAATTTCTCAGACTGGAATAAGTACATCTCAACATGTTTTGGACAGATGGTGGTCGAAGAAAAGGGCCTAGAAATGATGAACCCATTCCTAATGGTCCCTTTAAAATAGGATAACTGGTTATTATAAATCATTCCTCCTTGTAACTCATCTCTAATTTTAGAATTACGAGAAGTCTGAACCTTTTGAATTCCACTAAGGAACCTTCTCTATATATGTATCATCCCAAGGATGTAAAGCATGGAAAAAGAGGAGCCTGCCCTCTGTGCAGGAAGACTTTTGTAGATTTTGGGGCTAGTATGAATATATAAATGCAGAGGCAGATTTTGGATCGTTTATAAAATGATTCTAACTCGCAGCGATATGAGTCTTTTTTTCCCCTCCTAGTACGTATTTCTTGTAAGCATATACTTCATTTACACTTCCTTCTGTCTAAATTGGATATTTAGAGGCCCGAAATTCATTATTTGATGCTCTTGGCTTAGCAACTTAGACTATGTTTCTCTCTTCTTAACTTATTCAGAATTCATCACTATAATGCTCTGATGTAGTTATGTGTTTCTTTTTCCTTTGATGTCATGCAAAATTTTCAGATATAAACTCAGACTCACTACCTAATTTATCCTTCTCCTCTAAATAGTTCTCATGTTTGATAATGTGTTTTATTTATTCCAGACCCCATAGCCCAAATGTTATCTTCTTTTTTCCAGTCATTTTATTAAAATTTCCCAAAACAAACCAAATCTAGCCATCGAATTCCATAAATATACCAAGTGACATGAGAGAGCCCTCTCTGAATTCAGTAGGCTAGTGCCCAGCTCTAAAGTAGGTTGAAACAGTTACCTCTGTCGTTTGTCTTTTCAGCCGGACAAAATTTACAGAGTGCTAACATAGCGAACCAAAGTTCCTAGAGCATACCTTTATTCTTAAAATTAGACATCCAAACCGAAAAAGTAGTAAACTACCACTGAACAGGTGTGCCTTCAAATTTGAGTTTGGCAAGCATGAAGGGAAACAATATATCTTGGAAACCCTTTCAATTTTAGAGATTCTGAAAAGGGCTTAAAGAAGACTCCAGGGGGCTATTGTATTACTGAGAGGGGGGATCAATAAGTAATAGAGAAATCTAATCATTTTTAACCATAAACTGAAAGTGTTATATCAATGTAGTATTATCATCCAATAGTTGCACAGTAAATAAAAAATGAACAAATGAGAAATCATATGCATACACAATACACCAGTGTTTTTATGTGGAAACCAAAAGCGAGAGAAAACCGCGAATTTTTTTTTCTTATATGTATTTAAGAATTACATTCATTGGAAGCACCAAATTCCTTTGTTTTCCAGCTGCAACTGGAAGGAGGCTCCAACCCCCTAGTTTCTCAACCTACAACCTGTTAGGATATTTAGACACTTAGGAGTTAGTTAAGATCTACTTCGTCTATTGTGTCGTTAGGTAAAAGTGTGTTTTCTAGTGTGTTTCTTTAGTATGCATTAGTATGCATTTGTAGTTAGGAAATCTGACAGTCACGATATGTTCTCGACATAGAGTGATCTGACAGTTCATACTCTCCATGATCTTAACAACCATTGATCCATGGCTTAACACCCGATTGGTCCATGATCTCTATTTAAAGAGCATGGAGGGTCATTTTCCGATAATTGATTGTGAGAAACTCTCTTGTAAAATCTCTCTGTAATCTTTTTCTTTGCACTAATAAACTGCTCCAAGTGCTCGCGTTGGCTGGGGTCGTGGATGTTTCCCCGTAGGGGTTTTACCACGTGAAAAAATTGGTGTGTTGATCTTTGATCTGGTTATATGAGTGGTTACTGAAGGTGTTCATTCTCTGTTGGAATACCGGTGTTTTCGAACATGGTATCAGAGCCTATTTGAAGATCCGCTCCTGTTGTAGATCGAGATCGTGAAGCTGAGTTGCCTCATCTCCATTTTCTATCATTTTCATACATTTATGGAATGAGAGGACTATTCCATTGCGTCTGCAGCACTCATTTCATTCAAGAAAACTTTTCTTTTCACTCGATAAGGTTTCCGTTTTCCCAAGATACGACCATTACAGTCAGATCCCGAGGTATAAAGTTTGAATACGCATTTTTTAATTTTTTTTGCAGAGAAGTATTTTGGTTTTATTTCAGTTTTGTATTTTTTATTTCCAGGTTGCTAATCTTTTAGATCTATGTATTCTCTTTTCCCCTCTCCCTGTGCGATTTCATCAAATCAGAAACAGATAGGAAAAGGTGCATCTTCCGGGTAAGCTAACTGAGATGTAACCCTTGTTGTCATTGAGAAGCGAAATTTTTTTCTTGTGTGAAAAAAGTTTTTTTTAGCAGGGTCTCCAACAACAACAACAATCCTTCTTCTGAACATTACAATATGTTTTGCTAGACCATTTGGTTAAAAGTTGTCTTATTAAGTAAGAGGTCTTGAGTTCAAGTATTTTTTTTGTTACATTTTTTGAAAAAGTTCATGCTAAAATTGTAAAGTGTATTTATCTTCAAGTATAAAAGTGAATCACTATAAGTATCTTTAATATTTTATTTTAGAGTTATTTAGTTTGCATGCATATTTTCTTTGTAAAAGTGAGCCCCACTTCTCTTTATAAAAGTGGGTCACTTCATAAAGCAACTTACACTACCACGTGGTCCTTTGGTTATCGTTTATGCCTTTTTTAAAAAGGGAATAACTCTCACATCCGAAGTTCATTTTCAGTGCCATTTTTTTTTTAAACCGCATAAATTTTCGAGCTCTTTCCATTCAGATCATAAGTTTCAATTTTTAAATCAGTATTATCTGCATATTTAATATGGCTTCTACAAGTAATCTCTTACTTACCAGCACCAACTACTTCCAATGGAAATCCCATATGGAGGATTTATTAAGAAGTAAAGGCT
>SNQJ01S0048939.1:69763-87754 GCA_010110895.2 Picea sitchensis | reverse complement strand
AAGACTTATTGTGGGTGATACAAAAAGGTGTCACTGTGACATACCTCCTTCATGAAGATGTCAGAGGACAAAGATCAACCATGTGCCATTAGAGAAATCATATCAGCACCCTCATGTATGCACTTGTATATATATTATTTGTATCAGTATCATGAGGGTAGTTGCAGGACGAAGGAACCTTTTGCTGAAGTCTTGGATCTAGAGGGATCTCAGTGCATTCATAGGAACAACACACTGGAAGTGAAGACTCTAGGTTTGATTATTGTAATTTTCATTCCTCTAACCTATATTTCAAAAGTTTGCTACATTACAAGTAGGTGTTGTAGCTGTGACAACAATCCTTAAATTGGTTTGATTCTAGGGATGCACTCATTATTGTCCTTTAGGAGATATTCTTGTTTTGGTTCCTCTTGTTTTCTTGTTCCATATAGGTTAAGATCAAAGGAAGATGTTTATCCTTCAGAGGGAGCCACTTGACTCAGAGGCAGTCGAAACTAATTGAGAAAGAGGATTAATAGAACCATCATTGGGGAAACCAAACAAATAACACATGATCAGAATCCTTCTATGATTCTATGGGCATAAAACATGCATGACACAGTATATGTTCAGAACAAGAGTCTTCACCAGACATTGAAAAACATAACTCACGAAGAAGTCTTCATCGTAATGAATCCTGAGATTGAACACTTCAGGTTATTTGGGTGCCCAGTGTATTTTCATGTACCCAAAGAGAATAAGTTCAAGCTAGATCCTTTAGAAAGAAAGGATACAATGAATCTTCAAAGACATTCCAAATCGACATCCTTGGTTAGAGAAAGATTGAGACAAGCAGGGACGTTGTCCTTGAAGAAGAGACAACCTTTCAAACATCCATAGAATCTCATATGGAGATTAACAGTAAGACAATACCTTCTCCCCCTTCAAGCAGTTTAGAGGGAGATAGACATGATTCCATTTGATCTAGTTTCTCCATTTAATATATTGCGGTAGGGCATAAAAGGCCTACCTAGACTCACTCTGCAAGAGGCAGAGAAACATACAAGCCTCTCAAGGCACATCCCGAGAAATCAAGAAGAGAATAGGGATGGAAAGATGCCATAACAGAGGAATACCAGTATATCTTAAAGAATGATGCATACTATATTATTCAGGGACCATAATAGAAGTCTGTGATAACTTCCAAGTGGATCTATAAGATCAAGCATGCAACTGATGGAAGTGTTAAGAAATACAAAATGAGATCTATAGCTAGAGGTTTCTCACAAACAGAGGGAGTTGTCTATGATGAGACACTTGATCCAGTAAACCTGATACACTTTCATATGTACTACCATATATGAGTTGGAAACTATATTAGATAGATAAATTCTTGATGAGTTTGGATTTCAGCAAGAGTGTTGCTAATCCAAACCTATATTATTACAGTGTTGGTGAGGAGAGCCTTATTTTGATGACTTATTTAGAAAGTCGTGTGGTTGGATACAAGTAATCCTTAACTTTTGAATTTGAGATGAAGAATCTGAGTATGATGGACTACTTATTGGAACAAGAAGTATTACAGAGGGCCGATGCAATTTTCCTGAGTCAAGGAAAATATATAGTGAAAATATCAAAGAAGCTCAGTATGACAGAATGCAAAATCCACCCTTATGGATTTAAAGAAGAAGATTGGTGATGTTTCAGATGAGACTGATCCACGGTTGATTGGATCATTGATGTATCTGGTTAACACAAGACTTGATTCATGCCATGCAATGAATGTGCTTAGTCATTTCATGAGTCAATCGAGACAGACTCACTAGACAACAACAAAACATGTATTGAGATATATATATATGAGGCACAATTGGATATGGCTTGAGATATGCCTCCAACATGAACTGGACTTTCCAAGATATGTTGATTCAGATTGAGTAGAAAGTACAGTGGAACGGAAGAGCACATCCGATTGATGTTCTACCGTGAAGTTTTCCATGGTTTCTTAATGTAGCAGGAAACAAAACTCTATGGCCTTGAGTACCACAGAGGCAGAGTATATAGCATGAAGTGTGCGAAGCAATGTGGCTTCACAAGCTTCTGACAGATTTACTTGACCATGAGATGAATCCTATGATGGTAACCAAGAGTTGTGTGTAAATCTCCTTAAGCACCCAGTGTTTGTTGATGGATCAATCACGATGAGATGAAATATCCTTATATCAGAGATATGATGCAGAGGAAAATCGTACACATACATTACCTTCCTACACATGAGAAGATTGCAGACATCTTCACCAAACTAACTTGGTGAATAATACCTTCCTAGTTGAGAGGGAGTATTGATGACTCTAGCCAAGACAAAATTCAGAGTACATCCATGTGAGACTTGGCATGATGAAGAATGCCTCCCTCGCTGAGAGGGAGTGTTGATGATTGCAGCTATGTGATACATTCTCCAACTTACAAACCTATGAGATGTGGATCATTGCAATTATGTGAGTCTTTCTCTCAGCTTACAAACCTGAGAGAAAGCCCCTAAATAAGGGTACATGGTTCCTTCCTGAGACAGAGCTGGAACATAGAGATGACCTCCTCCATTCAGAGAGTTGAGAAGAACTCTAGATGATTATCCAGTGGGAATGGCGATCTGTTGAGTTAGACGTGCCCGTGGCTGAGCACAGGGTGAACATGTGAAATACCAAAGTGTTGGGTGCATATTCATGTGAACATAAATGAAGATGATGTATTAGCCTCCTCTTAGCAGCAAAGGTGAACTGTGAAGATCTGGTTCTCCTGTGTAATGCAGTGAACCAGAGATATGGACATCCCTATGGATGTTCCCCTAGTGGATGAGCAGTAGTGGGTGTATTATATCCTTTTCTATACTGTACAAGAGTCAGACCTTCCTGTAACCCTAATTGTAATGTAAAGGGTACAGGTCGGCCCTACCTTAATGTAATTGGTAATTAATGTAAAAGACAATTAATCTGGTTAATATTAATTATATTATAATCTAAGTGAGGTCGGTCCTGTTGTGCCAATAGACACTTTTGTTGACAGGACTAGGTTAGTATAAGTAAAGGTAAATTCCCCTTTGAGGAAACATATCTTTCATGTGAGTTTGGAAATTTCAGCAAGTACACTTCTTTGGGAAAAGTGTGCACCTCTCTTGCACGCTAGATTTCTAGGGTTTGAGCACCCTCTTGTGTGCTAGGGTTTATCTTGGTGGTGAAGGTATTTTTCTTGAGGAATATAGCAAAGGATTTGGATGGTTTTTCTTCCCTTGTTGAGAAGGGTCTCCCAGGATACTTCTTGTGTTCTTGTGCATGGTGCTTCTTCTTGTGATCTTGGTTGCTACAACATTTATGGTTATGGTTAAATGCTAAAATGGAATGAACTTCATGCTTAACCTTGACTATTAAACAATCAACATCATCAAGTTACCAAAAGAATATGGTAGCTCCTTCAATTTTGGCCACCCTTTTAACATGAAAACCTTCAAAAACCTAACCTTGCAAATTGCTTCTGGCAATTTTCGAAAAGAAACATTGTGGAAAAATATCCCTTCGAGAAGCTCCAGCTTCTCTATGAATTTTTTAATTTTCGAGAGGTAAACAAAAATCTCTAACTCTTGCAGCTAAAAAGGTGCCTGTAAAATCATGTGTTTAAACTGTTAAAAATATGTAAGTGGATGATTCTCATAAAGATAACCCTTATAATTCCTTTCGAGTTCAGTGGTGCAATATCAACTACTAAATAACAAACAAATTCCAATTTTCCTGCGATCTGTCTTGCCACGATGTTTTCAATACATTCCCCTCCACCTTCAAAACCCTTAATTTCTTCGTTGGAATCCGGGGAGGTGGTTAAGGGTAGGGATAGTCGCGCCAAGAAATACATAAGAGGTTAGGGGAGTGCACCCTCCGCAAAATGTGCTCCAAGAGAACCCCTTTCAGTCTGAATAAGATGCAACTTCATGGCACCAAGACCGGGAGAACAATAACTTGTATCATGTAGTCTATTGTGAATCCTCATCACCCACTTCCTGAACATCACCTGAATCCATTGGTGCCATGACAACGTTTCATGATCCAAATCCGAATCCAAATCCAAATCCAAATCCAAATCCTTATTAAGAAACAACTGAAGAAGAAGTTGCATCATCATGGCACCAAAACTGGGAGAACGATAATGTGTGTTAAGCGGTCTATTGTGAATCCTCGACACCCAGTTCCCAAACAAAACCCAACTCCATTGGCGCCATAGCGACATTTCATTATCTGAATACGAATACGGATACAAATCTGTACCCATGTTAAGAAACATCCTAATTCCCTGCACTTCGGCTAATCCCTGTTCATTCTCCAAAAACGATCAAAAACTTTTAAACTATATACAGACTTGTATGGAAAAATTTAAATACATTAGATGATTGAGCACTTACAGATGAATGCTGCAGCAAATCATTGATGTTCTATAATCTACATATATGATGGGGGAGGTCAAGGGAGTCGATGCCCGCCCCCTTGCCCTCCCCCATCGTATATGTAGGGGTGGGGGTGGGGAGAGTAATGTCCTCAACCACCAATCCACTTGCCGGGAAATGATACCACGCGAAACATTCTCATACTTATACATATAACATGCATATTAAATCTAATTAACACATTTAATCAAACAACACAGAGTAAGCACATGATTACTGCTAATATACATCATCAAGGACATTAACAATAACTCAGATGCACAACATAATACATGATAACATATAAGCATCACAGGCATGCAAAACATAATATTAAGCACAAACTAATACTTATATTTGAAACTGTGGTAATTCCACCAACCAAGTGTAGACCTTCCACGAACCTCCCAGCCTTAGACCTCACTGGAAACCAATGGAACACACCTATACAAGAACAAAATTTATGTAACTAATGTCCAGGACTTGAAACATATGATTTTGCATGAAATGCATCATGTGCCTTATGCAGGGCACCCTGGATATCAGAAAACCGTGGAAGTAGTCAGGAGCCATTACTTTTGGCTAGGTATGAAGAAAGATATTACTAAATACATCGCCAGATGTATGGAGTGCCAGAAGGTTAAAGCGAAGCACAGACACCCAGCAGGGTTACTACAACCTTTACCCATTCTTAAGTGGAAGTGGGAAGTGGTGACAATGGACTTCATCGTAGGATTTCCCAAGACCGACAAGCAATACGATTCAATTATGGTGGTGGTGGACAAGCTTATGAAAGCTAACCATTTCATTATTTTAAAGACCAATCACAAGGGAATGGATGTTGCCAACTTATTTATGAAGGAAGTGACACAATTGCATGGGATTCCCAAGACAATTGTGTCCGATAGAGACCCGAAATTCACCTCGAATTTATGGAAAGGGTTATTCAAAGGGTTCAGAATGAATCTGAATTTCAATACAGCTTATCATCCTGAGTCTAATGGATAGACAGAGAGGGTGAACAGAGTAATAGAAGACATGCTAAGGATGTATGTGATGGACAAACCATCAAAATGGGAAGACTACTTTCACTTGGTAGAATTCCGCTACAACAATGGGTATCAAGCATCAATGAATATGAGCCCATTTGAAGAACTTTATGGAAGAAATTTCAATACTCCAGTAAGTTGGGATAATCCAACTAACAGGGCAGTAGTTGGGCTAGAGTTTCTCAAGGAAATGGAAGAACAAATGTTAAAAATCAAGCAGAATTTAAAGGTTGCCCAAGACAAGCAAAAAAGTTTTGTTGATAAGAACAAAACCCACGGAGAGTTTAAAGTGGGTGATCATGTTTTCCTGAAAGTGAAAGACAATAGAAGTTCCCTGAAGCTGGGAAACTACACCAAGTTGGAAGACATATTTTGTGGGCCATTTGAAATCCTAGAAAGGATTGGGGAAGTTGCATATATTCTTGCATTACCTGCATCCATGAATGTACATAATGTGTTTCATGTTTTATTGCTTAAGAAATATATACATGATGCTAATCATTTAATTGATTGGAATGTGGTTCATGTGGAGAAAGAAGGTGTCCTGTAAGTGCATCCTGTGCGCATATTGGACCGGAAAATAAAATAGCTCTGGAATCGAGCCATAGGGATTGTAAAGGTCCAGTGGACCTGGTATGGTCCTGAGGACGTGACATGGGATCATGAATATGTTATGCGGGCAAAATATCCGCGTCGTTTTGAAGATTTTTTAAATCTTATTGAGGCTATGTAAAAGATGCACTGAGGACAATGAAAAAATAAGGGGAGGGGATTGTAATATCCCCAAGGACGAGCCATGTTGTAATCATGTTTATGACTTGTAAATCATGTTTTGTATGCTGGTGAGTCATGTATTGATAATCTGGTAGGCTTATGTGTTTATTAGGCTAGAGAGCCTAAGTGTTAAGGTCAGGAGCTTGTTTTTGTAAATGTAATATCCAAAACATTAATAAAGAATAAACACCGTTGCGTGCAGACCGACCACGAAGAAAGAGTGATGGGGGACTAAGCTTCCACAAGATGGGTAAGGGAAAATGGGCTAAAAGGTTGGAAAGAGAGGATAAGTGTTGAGCCTAGGGGCTAAGATTAGGGGCTTAAGTCCTTAGGAATAATGATTTATTATTATTCCCACAGTTATGAGAAATGTATGTTTTTATCCTAAGTTCCTAGAAGGGGAACGTGTGCAAAAGGGAACACATGCTATGGAGCGAATGTAGCCTCATGGGCGACATGTGTCGCCCTAACACATGAAATTTAACCCAAATATTGAACCGTGGAGGGGGTTCATCCTCCATTCCACCGTGAGTTGTCTGAACCGAGGGTAGCTCTGTGTCTATGTTTGGTATGCCTCACACAGCTTGGGGTGGGAAGCCTGTGATGTTTTTTTGGAAAGTCGATTCACCTTGGTCCAAATGGTAGAATTTTGTGTTTGTCCTCTGCATTGATTGAGCCATGTCACATGTGTGTTCTGTGAGCTGAGCCTAACTGCTCTTGTAGAGTAGAGTTCGTACCCGAGCCACCTTTGGGTTGCGGCCTTCTGTGTGTCCTGAGTGGAATTAAACAGTGGTTGTGGCTGTTATCCTCACCTTGCGAGAATTGAGTTGAAAATTGGTTGAAGAGGCATGTTGTCAGGCCTATGAGCAGCTCTCTTCAGGTGAGAGAGGCTGCTGGGAAGTGATTTTATCTCAGAGAGAGTCCAACACCAACTACGGAGCTCTGAGACTTCCTGATTCGGCCTGTTACCAAGGCCCAGAGAGGGAGGTGAAGCACCGATGGACTGATCTTGTGAAGGTGTATAATCCCGGGAAAAACAGGCATGTGGGGAATGAGAGTCCATGAGTAGTGGGCATAAGAAGGCTCCTGGAGAGAATCCTTTCGATTGCTCTGTGCAGTTTTTCCTGTAACCTCAGCCTAGTCTATCATTCCCTTACCTTGGGTGGAGCTTAGTCCCAGCTCGGGGGTGACCCACTATTGAGCGTAATGAGTAGTGAGGTCTAAGGCTAGAAGGTTCATGGAAGGTCTGCATGTGGTTGGTGGAATTACCATAGTTTCAAAGATAAGTCTCAGTTTGTGCTTAATATTATGTTTTGCATGCTTGTGATTCTTATTTGTTATCATGTATTCTGTTGCGCATATGAGTTATTGTTAATATCCCTGATGATGTATATTAGAAGTAATCATGTGCTTACTCTGTATTGTTTGATTAAATATGTTAATTAGATTTAATATGCATGTTATATATATAAGTATGAGAATGTTCCACGTGGTAGCGTTACCCAACAAGTGGATTGGTGGTCGGGGACGTTACAGGGAGAATATTAGAGAAAACATGCAAATCATTGATGTTCTTTGTTGGATGGAAAAGACGATGTGGTGATACATCCCGCCAAATCTCTCATCCCATATCTCGAAGGTGATCATGCATATGTATATAATTATCCTTGTCCACTTCCACCAAGCATTTGCTCTGTAAAACATGGTTTATTTTATTGATATTTTTAATTTCCTTATATCATTATATAATATTGATCGGTAAAACATGATTTAAACTTTATTATTACTATTAATAAATTTTTTAAAAATCAATTTGAATTATATTTAAAAAGAAATTTGAATTAAAGAAATTCTAGTGCACGACACCCATTGACACTTAGATCTTTCAGCTTTTTTAGTTGCGTCAAATAAGGTATGTTCTTCAATTTGACACAATCTGATACAAGCAACCCTTCCAATGATACCAATGTTTTAATTCTTAGCATCCTCTCCAAACTCTTGCACCCAGACAACACCATGTGTCGAAGGTTCGTCAAGTTGCTGAGAGATTCTGGAAGTGTCTCCAAACTCCCGCACCAAGACAACACCATGCATTTAAGGTTCGTTAAGGGACTCTGGCAGCTTCTCCAAAATGATGCAGCCATACAGCTCCATGACTTGGAGGTTCGTCAAGTTGTCAAGGGACTCTGGCAGCTTCTCCAAAATGTTGTAGCCAGACAACTCCATGACTTGGAGGTTCGTCAAGTTTCTGAGGGACTCTAGCAGCTTCTCCAAACTACTGCAGCCAGATAGCTCCATGACTTGGAGGTTCGTCAAGTTACCAAGGGACTCTAGCAGCCTCACTAATCTCCTACACCCAGACATCCACATGTGTTAAAGGTTCTTCAAGTTACCCATGGAATCCGACAGCCTCTCCAAACTACTGCACCCATGTAACCCCATGTCATGGAGGTTCATCAAGTTACCAATGGACTCTGGAAGCCTCTCCAAACTATGACACCCATGCAACCCCATGTCATGGAGGTTCATCAATTACCGAGGGACTCTGGTAGCCTCTCCAAACTCCCACACTCATACAAATCCACGTGTTGAAGGTTCTTCAAGTTACCGAAGGACTCTGGCAACCGAGCCAACTGCGGGCACCCAGATAGCTCCATGCCTCGAAGGTTAGTTAAGTTACCAAAGGACTCTGACAGACTCTCCAAACTCTAGCACCTAGACAGCTCCATGTCTCGGAGGTTCGTCAAGTTTCTGAAGGACTGTGGTAGCCTCACCAACCTCATGCATCTAGACAGACACACGTATTAGAGGTTCGTCAAGTTACTGAAGGACTTTGGCAGTCTCTCCAAACTCTGTCACCCAGACAACTTCATGTCTCGGAGGTTCATCAAGTTATTGAAGGACTATGGCAGCCTCTCCAAACTCCTGCACCCATACAACTCCATGCATTGGAGGTTGTTCAAGTTACCAAAGCTGACTATGCCAAGGACCTGAACTTTTCTACAATGTTGATGCTGCTTTAATACTACGGTTTCAAAATATTTAATTTCTCATCTAAACCGGTGGGATATTTGGCCACATGCCATTCTGTCTTCTTAACCCTTTTGACCACACATTCGATGACCTTATCTAGCATGTGAATCGCATCCCTAGTTATTCCAAAACAACAATAAAAATAAATAAATGAAAGTCCTCCAATGAATTTTATACGTATTCATGTTATATAGAGTTGGAGGTCTCACCCGTTAAACGCACCCTTCAGATCAAACCCACTTATATCTGCAACACTGGAAAGATCATTTCTCTAGTTTTCAATGGTGGCAGAGTCATACCAGTTTGAGGGTCGTCCATTGTCTTCATCTTGAGTTTTTTCAAGGCCTTACCATACCTAAGCTTAGCAGGATTTACCTTGTATAATACCAGAATAATGGCAGCCCTCAATTCCCGCATGAGGAGGACCTCATTCAAACACCATGGTGATTCTGTGTATTTCAGAGAAAAGATGGCCACGGGGACTGAGGCAGCTTGAATAGTGCCTACTATTTGAGAAGGAAAATTGAGTCCCCCTTCCAATTCCTGCATCGAGCATATTAGAATATAAACCTCTAAGGTTTATATATGTAATAAAGTCATGTTATATTTTTTTCCAATTAAAAATTTCACTTATATTTATAAATATAAAAGTAGTTTTTTACAGTACAATGTAATAGCATTTATCTTTAACCGTCCTCTTCAATTTGAATATGACTAGAGGGATGCTACAATTAGAATAAACAACAAAACAAAAAACTGACCCTTTACCTTGGCCTCAAAACATACTATCTACCCTATACTCTGTGCAAAGACAACCCCCTCCTCATCCGATGGCTAAACAAAAATGCGTTGCATAACAGATGTTAATTTAAGCCTCAGAAATTTTTTAAGAACAAAATTGATCCCACAAGCCCATCCCCCATTTGGAAATAAGTGATTATGCCTTCCGGTTGATCCAGAGCTTGTTTTGATAGCTCGTTTGCCTCTTGGTTAAAGTCTCTATAGGTATGAGAAAAATTGAGGGACAAGAAGTCTCGAACGAGAGCCTTTATCTTCTCTTTCCAAAACACCAAGTCCATGACCTAGATGCCACATTTCTAATTCAGTCAGTCTATTATAATCCTTGAGTCCCCAAACACATTTAGATCATATATGTGTTGACGGATTGCCAAGGTTAACAGTGCCCAAACTCCCAGAAGTTCATCTCTAGTATTCGTGCCCGGACCACAATTCAACATCCACCTATACTTTGTGTGATTATTAACCCTGATAACTCCTCCTGCTCCACTAATCTACCCTCTCCTTTCAACAGACCCATCAAAATAACCTATTTATCTTCCCTCTTTTAGATAAGGAGGAATTTTCTACTTCAAGACAGTTTGTTTTGACACTTGTGATCTCCCTAACCAGTCCATGATCTTGTGAACCATCGAGGTTTTTGAAACATGGCCTTCCTAAAAAATTACCAAGTTTCTTTCCAACCAGATTTTCCAGCAAATTAACGAGGGAATCATGAGCCACTTTGGATGCCTACAACATCAGTCTTTGAAACAAATTTGCAAATCTATACCAAACCAACCACCATTTATATTATGCACTGCTAACATCTTCTTCCATACATGTTTTACAAACATGCAGTGCACCATCATGTGAAAGGTTGTTTTCGAGTATTTTTGGCAGAGAACACATAGGCCCAGACCATGCCTCCCTCTTCTTTGTAAATTCACCCAATTGAGGATTCTATTCTCTAAAAAAATCCAGGTGAAGATTTTGATCTTTGGTTCCAAGTCCCACTCCATAAAGTATAGTGCCACCAATTTTCACTACGGTTCCAAATCTTCGAAACCGTGGCATCGTAGACATTTTTTGAAATGATGACACCTAAAGCATTACCTCATTTCCAAAGTAACTCATTCGGAGAGACTGTTAGATAAATTCCTGCATGATCCAAGGCTCTGCAGAAGCGGTCCCATTCTGTTTCTTCAGAAGCAACAAACCCCATATCTGAATCTGATTACCAGTGTGCCATGACTACACCTTATCTCCCCGTATCTTCCATATGATAAAGAAAGTGGCATCCCTTCAACCTGATAGAATCGATGAGGCCTTGAGATAGAAAGGACCTCTTTCCCAATCCAACGATCGTGTATTTTCCAAGTCAAATGGTCATGCAAGATCATATCTTCCATGCAATCCAATGTGCCACTATGTGAAAATATTTTAGGAGGCTTCTCAAAGTGTTTGAAGATTTTGGTGTACTCATGAATGGTCTTCTAAGCGAAGTCACCACCGAAGAGGAGGGAAAATATTTTTCCTTTAACACCCATTGCTAAAGTCCATCCTTCATCAAACAACGCCATAGAGTGTTTTCTTCCAGTGCCCTACTGAACCAAAATAGGTTCTTGATACCCCAACCACCAAAGGCTTTTTGATTTTCAATATCGTTCCACTTACATAGGTGTACGAGTTCTGATACCCCACCACCCGACCATAAGAAATTGAACATCACATGTATGATTATGTTGAGAACAAAAATAGGGATATTTGCTACAACAAGCCAGAACACAGGAAATCTCTCTAACACCGCTTTGACAAGAACATACCTCTCGTCCAATGACAACCAGTGATGACAAAATAGTCCGATCCCACATTCAAATTTTTGAATAAGCCATCTCTAGTTCTCTGCACGATAATTTGCAAACTTTAGATAAAACCCCAGGTAACAAAATCCTTCATTCAAATCCACAAATTTATAGGTAAAGATAGCCTTGAAGCTATCCAATTCATTATCATGCATACCAAAGAAGTGAAAAGATGATTTATGGGAATTTATGACTATACCTAACGCTCTACAAAATAAAGACAGAGTGGATTATATTTCCTTCCAATCAGATATCCGAGCTTTGGTCATAATCAGGACATCGTCCATGAATAGTAATATAACGAGCTTGAGAAGTCTTGATGTCTTAATCCTAGAAATTTTACCTTCTTCTTGCGCATGTTTGAGAATTAAGTTGAGTCCCTCCATAACCAAAATAAAAAGTAAGGGAGATAATGGGCAGCCTTTTCGAAGCCCTCACCCGCTTCGGAAGAAACAGGTTGTCCCACCATTAACCAAGACCACAAAGGAGGTTGTATTTACACAAATCACAATCCAGTTTTTTAACATAAGACCAAGACCCATCCTTAACATAATCATCTAGAGGAAGTCCCAATTTACGTAGTCATATGCCTTCTGGAAAACCATTTTTAAAACTAGAGCTTTCAATTTTTTGATTTAATGTTGTGTAAACATTCTTGAGCAGTTCCTATCACATCCAATATATGCCTTCCATTTAGGAAACCAAGTTGTTCCACTGATAATGCCTTCTATAAGAACGGTTTCAATATGTTCTCTATAGTCTTGGTGATGATTTTGTAAGCCAGGTTGTAAAGTTTTATAGGCCTGAAGTCCCAAAAACTGAAGGGCTTATCCACTTTAGGAATGAGAACTAAAAATCTCGCATTTAAGGACCTTCCCATCGATATGGATCTACTTGACTCCTCCACTACTTCTAGAATGTCATTCTTGATCAAATCAAAGTAGCTGAGGAAAAACTCCACCGTCCACCCGTCCTGGCCATAAATGTTTTCCTTGGCAAAACTCTTTAAGACCAAATGAATTTATTCTACATTGTTGGGTTTACCGAGATCCTGAACATAACTCACAAAGAAAAGACAGGGGTAATATTGCACTGTCCTCACATGTTCAATAATTGTATTATGCCCAGAATCCACATAAAAATATTTAAAGTGTTTCACCGCTACAGTCTCAAGTTCATCCTGACTAGTATGACTATTTCCAGTTCCGTCCTTTATCTCCCACAACAGTTTCCTATTTTTTCGATGGCTAGCGTAATGGTGGAAAAATTTTGTGTTTCGGTCACCCTACTGTAGCCAGATAGCTCTGCTCTTTTGTCTCCTTGTTTCTTCTTTGGCTAGGATAAACTTCTTCATTTTATCTTCTAGCACTTTGATGTTGTTATCTACATCCACCGATGCACTCCCATTTTCTTTGAACATATATGACTTCTCTATCTCATCCTCTACTGAAACTAACTCATGGAGTCTCCTATTTTGAAACTTCTCCCTACCGATCATTTTATGTTTTAAGGCTTTCAGTTTCCTAACCAATATTCTCATTGTTGATGGTTCTTCATCAAACTATGTAGACTTCCAGACCAATTGAACAATATCTCTAAAACCCTTTTCTTCCAGCCAAATAGGGTTTAGTTTAAAGGGATACGATATTTGGCATTGACCATCATCAAACTATAGCATAATCGAAGCATGATTTGAAATGTAAGGATAAGAAAACCAGGATCTATACCTCCCTAATGAAGAGACAAGTTCTCCTCACATATAGACTCTATACAATATTTTTTCAATGCCTTCAGACCCTCCTCTTCCATTACGCCAAGTTGGCACATATACACTAGGAAAAATGTCAACCAATCCCAGGTCTTTAAAATTTTATTTGAAGTACTCAACCAAAGGTTGTAATCTTGCTTTAGATCCCCACACTTCGTTGGATAACACAATAAATTTTAGGTCACCTGCAATAATAAGGTTTTTTGTGGCTAGTAGGCCACTACTAACCACGAAATCCCAGAAAAATTTTGTGTCTGTGCATGGGCCCTAAACATTTATAAGTTATATCAACCGATTTCCCTCATGGAGGGTTCTGATAATTCCCATGCAAGTAGAATAAGTATATAGAGTAAATTTTGAAGGGTTCCAAGACACACAAAGGCCCCCAGACTGACCCACATAGTCAATGGCACAACAGTACCAATTGGGCAATAATTTTGACACTAAGGCTCTAGATTTTACTTGAATAAAAAGGATGTCCAACAAGATAAAAGTCATTAATCTTTGGAGGGATGCAAGTTTCAGAGCCCCTCCAACTCCCCTTAGATTAAGTGATAAAAGTTTCATTATGTTTCCCTGGTTAGGGCTTTAATTCCTTTAAGAGCCCCATGTTCAGAGATATTACTTCCACTATTGATCGTGTCCCCTCTGCTTTCCAGAACTTTTTTTCGAGTACTTCTAGTCTTTATGGGTGAGACATTCATCCCTAGACCCCCCGAGCATGAAACCTACTTTAGATCTCTTCCTAGATGTATTGTCTTATATATTGCTTTCCTTGAATTTGAAACTTCTTTCCCTCTACTAATCTTTCTGCATCCTTCATAGATCGTGAGGGGAAATTTTGTAACTATGTCTCGGTACGATGGGACCAGAGACTCTATGAGTGCCCCCAATGAGCTCTCTCCTGATTCTATCTCCCGCCTTCCAAATGTCTCACTCCCCATCCCATCAATAGCCGTGAGGATCCCCACATCTCCAATATTGTCCAATGGGGTGTTTAAATTCTGGTCAAGAACCCTTAGGTCTGAGCAACTACCAAGATCACTAAAAACAACTTCCCTATCCATCTCCCTATTAGGGATCTCATGTTTATTATTATTAGAGGAATCCACTAGAGCAGAGGTCGAAATAAGATTTAAGTGAATCATCTCAGAGACAGACATAGTGGTGATCCAAGTGGATATTGGTGGCCACCCACCTATTCCACTTGGACCCCCAACATTGCTTCTTTGAGTTTTTCATTTTCCTTAATTGTAGCACAATTTACTATTTTTGGCAGTTTTTTGGGTACTGAACTTCCGGAGCAGTTTTAAGGCCCTAAACGACTTTTTTGGGGCATCTACCTACCGATAGGAATTAATCATTATGATATTTTTTGCCAACAATTGTATTCCTTGGATATATATTTCTAACGATGCATCATATGCGTCAAACAGAGATAGTATGCCAAATTTATGACCTTGAGAAATGGATGTACCAATTTACCCCGATGGGGCCCATATTTTGGCATTTCATCTCCTAGGGTTAGGTTTTTTGGATTTTTAGGGTTTCCATTGTTTCTGAATAATAGATAGGCCTTCGAGCCTCATTGGAACACAAAGTTTAGAGGCTTGTAGCCACCACATCTCTTCTCAGAGATAAGCTACCAACGCCATAGCTAGTTTATTTATATTTTGTCTATAAACAAATTTCAGTTCTTTGATATTAATGAAATGAAGTGTTATTTCCACTACATTTTTGTATTCATGGTTATTTGTGTATTCTGTTATGTTCTTGCATAAATCTGGATCAGTGGTATCAGAGTAGTCTGCTCTTTCTCAATCCTTCTTTCCATGTCCCCAACGAGGTCGGGGTATAAGGAGTTAGGGCTCGATCTGGTTAAACCTTTGCAAGATCAGCCTCGCAAAACCCTACGGCCGCCCATGGGGGACGAAAAGAAAGACGAGGCAGAAAGAGATCTTATCAAAATATTTCTCGAGGAGGCCCTTGAAAAACAAAGGAACACGATGATGGATAAATTCACCAATATCCTTCAACGATTGCCCAATGGTGGCACATCTGCATCAAACAACCACTCTGGAGGTGCAACCCCTTTTAAGGTACAAGTAAAATTTGGCATTCACATATTTGATGGTCAAATAGATGCAGACATTGTAGATAGATGGTTGAATATATTAAAGGATATTTCTCGGTTCATGACTTTTCCGATTGGGAGAAGATTGTTTTTTCACTGCTTAAAGTCGCCCCCCATGTCAAGGACTGGTGGGAAAACTACTGTGAGAAAAAGGATGAGGAGGAACCCTCCCTGTTCTTGGTAGTACACACTTGGAATTATTTCCAAGACGCCATCAAATAACAATATTATCCCATGGGGAGCTATGAGGATAAGTACATACAATGGACTACTATGCGACAACAAAGGGATCAAGATGTGCATGAGCTAACGAATCTATTCCATACCTTGTGCACAAAGTTGGGTATCAAATATTCAGAGAAACATTTGGTGTTGAAGTACCGCAATTGTCTACACAAATACACTCAGGAGTGTTATCACTAAAAATTTGTCCGCAAATGGTTACAAGAATTCAGCATCGTCAAACAGTTATGAAGTCATCCATGGACCTGAATTAACACAAAAGCATTCATAAAGGGTCAAAAACTACACAAATAGTGGAAAAATTGAAGGGCGCTATACAGACACTGAGCACGTGCGCACATGCGCAAAACAGGAATGCAGAAATCGCACACATGCGCATGATGAGCGACTGTTGTCGCAAAAAGTCGCGCACCTAAGAAACGACGCATTTATGAGAGTGGTCGAACTCCCACCCACTTCTGGTTCAACTTCCAAGTTGATTTGACACTCAAATATGGACTGGATTCGACTGGATGGCTAGTCAAAGACCTAGAAATTCCCTAATTAGCCTCTTTACACACTACGAACTAGTTGAACAATAGCTCAAAGGAATGCTATAAAAAGGCCATGGATACACTTCATTTTTCAAGGAATTCAAAGAAAAGTTATGTTGCCATTATTCTCTTGAGGACTCTTCTATCCTTTCCAAGAGTATACTTGCACCATTGCATTGGGCAATCCATCTCACCCCTTGAGTGGATTAGCAAAGAATTCTTTCACCATTTTCATTTCTTTTTCTCAAAGTTGTAAGAAGATCTTACTTGTGGGGGTCCAAGAGCCCTCCATTGGAGGAAGAAGGGACTCATAGTCCCCTTGCTTCTTGATGTTTTCTTTCACTGATATCAGCCTTATCATTGGTGACATGGGTCTCATTGTTTCTTTTGTCCTTATGTCCCTATGTTTATAAATTTAGTTGTTGTTTTATTTCTTAGCTTAATTCGTAGTTGTTGTTTTATATTTCTTTTTCTAACCCTTTTCCTTGCAGTTGTCCTGCTTAGCAAACCCAACTGAGCTTGCAAGCACCTCTATTTTGCTCACTAAGGTGACGAAAGAGGCGCAACAGATTGGCGACTCCACTGGGGATAGGTATCAATTTCCTACCACAATTGGGTTTTTATTACTCTTCTTCTAGTTTATTTAACTTGCAAGTGCATCAACCGACCTAAGACGACCTGCCAATCATCCAATTCCAAGGTGAATTGAGAGAATTTCATCCAAAATTCTCATTCACAACCGTGTGTCACCTATGCATGGGTTTGTTACCCCACAGACGCGCATCGTGCACACATGCGCTCAAGTGACAACTCTGTTCTGCGCACGTGCACTTTTTGACTCTTTTCTGTCTGCGCACATGCGCTCTGTGCGCCTCTGTCTCCACTGAGACCCACGCATCTGTGAAAAAATTCACATTGTAAAGTTGTTGAGATGTGGGGAAGGCCATTTTCATTCTTAAAAAAGATTTCAAGCATCTTTTAAAGCTGCACCACACTTAGTCCCCTCATCATATAAAGGGGTTAGTCAAAACACATAGGCACTCGGGGGGTTAAAATCAATTTCCTCTTTTGCTTTCATTTTCGCCACATGGATGACTTGTTTTGACTCATAATATAAGTTGGAAATCATTTTTAATCACATTTAACTTACATTGGGACTAGAAGTTGGGTAACAATCACTTAGTATGCTCTTCTCTCGCGCCTCCAAGCAACCTTGAGAATCATAAAAAGATTGTGACACAATTTCATCTCCCTTAAAAAGATTAAAACCTTTAGGAGAGGACAACAACCCTTCTTGGGACTCCTCTTAGTTTACTTTTTCAAACACATCTTAATATTGTAACGGGCCCATACATGCCCACATGCTAC
>SNQJ01S0048939.1:57229-69753 GCA_010110895.2 Picea sitchensis | reverse complement strand
AGGACGTTACGTCTTTTAGGACACGATCATTTGTTTTCTTTTTGATTCCCCACATAGACAAAAACCCACTTATCCACATATATGCTTATTTTCAAAACATTTTATGTATGATGCACTTCTGACTACATTTTGATTTGGATATATATATTGTGTAAAGTTCAAAATTTTGCAACAAACGGATCTTGTTTCTTCATTACTCTCATCACCATTTGCACACATTCACTCAACTAATTGGACATCATAGGGGACCCACAGAATCCCTGTCATTCTCGATGCTTGCTAAACCTCCCTCCTATCTTAGGGGGAGTGTTTGGTCTTGCCCACTCATCAACACCACCTTCACACACTCCCATGAGTGCTACTGTTTTGGGATCATCTTTTCTTGGTTCCACATTACTTGGGTCCACTTCCCAAGGTCCTTCGTCCACTCGCTCTCCTTTACACAGAAGCGGGGGACCAACTTCCTCTCAAGGGGGAAGTACCAACCCACCTAGCCCCCCTCAAGGGTCAAGTTCACAACACACTCACACCATGGCAGGAGCTAATCCTCAACCAACACTCCTAATGCCATATTTGGCCTCTCTTAACATACCGGATCTAAGCAAACTCACCAATGATCCTATATTGCATGACCCCACCTGGCCTGCAATGCCCACCAAACTACCTTCGGACATACCCAAGTTTGAAGGAAAGGAAGGAGATGACCCTGCCAACCATGTCATGACCTTTCACCTATGGTGCTCTTCCAATAGCATTATGGATGATTCCATCAGACTGCGCTTATTTCAACACACACTTACTGGCCCATCGGCCAAATGGTATGTAGATGAGAAATCATGGTCCCATGCGACTTTCAAGTCCTTGGCCAAAGCATTCTTGACTTTCTTCCAATTACCAATCCACCACGACAATGGTCTAGAACTACTCTCTAATTTCAAACAAACCTCAGCCACACATATCGTTGATCACATTCATGAGTGGCATAGGCAACGTAGTTTATGCAAAGCAGAAACCACCAAACAACAATGTCTTGACTGGTTTCTTAGATCACTTGTCTCTCTCTCCTCGGTAAGGATTTCGCTTCCACTTTCCCTCAGTTAGAAGAGGAAGCCATCAGTAAATCTCAACAATACGACCTCATCTATTCACAGTCAGGGTACTTATACACTGTACTTCTTGATATCCCAAAACTTGTGCCATTTGGCCAAGACAAACCTGGGATGTCTCACTCAGTAGACGGACTGATTGGTAACACCACTCACCACGGTCCACAACCCCAACAACCACCAATGTATGGAACACCTCAATACTCGCCGACATACAGGGGAACTCCTTATTTCACGCCACCCCCTTATCAACAACCATACCCTGTTGCTATGCCTCCAACCATTATTAGGCCACCATCGACACCCCCCATATACCCACCTATCCAAACGAGTTCTGGTACCCCCTCTACCTCAGCTTATAGTACTAGTGAAAGCACAATGCCTTCCTATGTACCTTATGGATCGTTACCCCCACAAAATCCGTACTTTCCATTTCCTGGTCCCCCACAACCCATGGCTCCCCCACATCCTCATGCTGGGGTGAATTTTGTTCAACCTTCTCCCGTTTAGCAATATCAAAATTTTGAACAGCTGAATATAGCAAATCTGACACATCCGTCGAACAATGACAAAAAGAAAGGACGAAACAAAAACAACAACAACCAAGGTGAAGGCAGGAATCAACCCCAATAGAACCAACCTACCGGGGGCAACCAGAACCAGGGGAATCAAAACCCTCAGGGAGGCAATAATAATAGGCGTCAAGGGAGAAATAACAATACCGTTAAAACCAACTTCCCTTGTTCTCTTTGCGGTGAGTTTGGCCATTACGCTCATCATTGCCCCCAAATTGTTGATTTCAAACGGTTGAAAGACTCCAGCAGTCTACCCCATCCTCCAACACCACCTACCTCTCAGCAGGCACCACAACAATTCGTGCAACAACCCCCCCCTGTCGTGCTGCAGAATCCTATTCCGCACCAAGGTGTGATAAACACCCAACAGGATATCCAGCCTCCCCCACCTCAGGTGGGGAAATACCTCAATCCGAACAATCCAGTAGATTGCACAATCCTCCTCACTAGTGAGGAAGAAATCCTTCTGCAAACACGTAACCGTCAGTATCATGCACCTGCTGAGTCTTCTCCCATCCCTCCAGAGACAAACCCCGCACCGATGGGACCCCCGTTGTTGATCCCTCTCCCTAACACTAAGCCACCTCTTTGCATCCCTCACATCTCATTGCGCAATAATGTCCACAACCCACAGGCTAGGGAAGCTCATAACTATCGTCTGGTTGACGACTTAGCACAATCCCCGGCTGCCATGTCAGTCTTAGAAGTCCTTCAGACTTGCCCCACTCAGTAGAAATCATTAATTTCCGCCTTGGAGGCAGTCGACCCCGCAGATACTTGACTCATTACATTTGATCTCGACAGTGGCGAACCTCGCCTTCCCACCTTGATCTCTTTTCAAATCCCAGTAAAAATACGGAACATCACAGTTCATCGGTGTATCATCGATGAAGGTGCGTCTACATGCATTATGTCCAAATATGTATGGCAGAAACTTGGTTCCCCGGAAATCATACCCTCTGCCATCACCTTACGATCTTACGATGGATGACCATCATCTCCTGAAGGGCTCTTCCAAAATGTCCCCGTAGAACTTGGGGGCAAAACCATTCTCATCGACATCGAATTTATCGACGCCCCACTCGATTATAATATCATGTTTGGTCGTAGCTACATGTACGCTATGAAGGCAGTTTCCTCTTCCATATTTCGAACAATGATGTTCCCCCACAATGGGAATATCATTACCATCGACCAAGTCTCACATTATGAACCTAACCCATCTGCCAACATTGATAACATTCTTCCTCTCATCCACATGAGTCAT
The DNA here is from genome assembly GCA_010110895.2 of Picea sitchensis. Classification (NCBI taxonomy): domain Eukaryota; kingdom Viridiplantae; phylum Streptophyta; class Pinopsida; order Pinales; family Pinaceae; genus Picea; species Picea sitchensis. The sequence continues at coordinate 66,805 of SNQJ01S0048939.1, read as the reverse complement.
GATGCATATCCACTCGTTGAGATGGGTCCCAAAATTTTCAAAGATCCATCATTGTTAGGAACTTACCATGGAGCACCACCGCTCCTTCATCCTTCCAATCACGTATGCGTCATATCATCTAACGGAACTCACACAGAGGATACTCTTCCTCCTAGGGAGGCTTCTATCATTCCTGACGTCTTAGTAGTCACAGAACTTCCCCCTCACGAGCCTCCTGCGAACTCGTCGACCTCAACAGTCCATGATTCCACCTCTCCCCAAGGACATATCCCATCTTGGGAGACAGTTCCCCAAGCCATCACTCAAATCCCCTTCTTTTACCCTCCATCGGGCATCGAATCTTTCCAGGTAGCCTCAATTCTTACCCTCCCCAATATGGTGCTAGCAATTCCAGTTTTGTATTTACATCCACCAGAGATGGTCCCTTGACCATCCCTCCCCCCCCAAATAGAAGGAATCCTAATGACAATTCCCATACTTACTCCCACCATACCCTCTACACCCCCACTCACTACCCCCCCTGCCACAGTCGAGGGCAGGCAAAAGAAGAAGGAACCCACAGCTCCACTTCCTCCATGCATCCAACCTCCTTATGCACTCTGTGAGAAAGACGGACACCAAACCAACAGCTACCCATCCCTACCAAAGTTACGGAATTTGATCCCACTCAATCAAACTCCCCCAACACTTGCCACTATCGCCAGTACTGTCGCTACCACCCCCCACTCAAGTAGTAAAGGGTTGCGAACCAAATTCACTTGCGCTATATGTTCAGAATATGGCCATTATACCCACCGTTGCCCGACACTGCCACGCTTTTGGCAGACATTAGCCGCAGTATGCCACAACTTCCAGAGCGAACCCCGCCCAGCTACATCATCCGTACCAAAAATCACCGACATTCGTTATGTCACAACTTCAGTCAATGAACGTATGATATGCCCTTGCTCTCTATGTGAATCATTAAATCATTTTACATACCAGTGTCATATGATCATTGAATACAGGCGACGCCAATTGACCCTACTTCAACGACCCACGGAGTTGATAGTTGACCTTACCTCGTCACTAGAGGCTTTTCATGTCATTTCCCCTGAACCCGAGGCCCTTCCAATGCCCCCATGGTTCGTAGAGGACATATTCGAGGATTCCCCCCCAATCCCCCCAACTCTCCCTCTCATTTTCCGACGGATATTTTACACCCAACCACCATGGGTACTCCTCAGTACTTCTATATTTGGTTTATGACAAGTGAACCATCACCAACTCCTTGCATCGTTCCCCCTGCTTCTTCATCACCAGGGGGAAGCCACACACCAAAAATAACCAATATCACTCTTCATGACCCCTTATATTCTCGTCACTTCCACTGTGACGAGGAAATACTTGAAGAGTTAAACAACCCTGACTACCCATGGGACGCACTACACCACCATGCATTCTTCTTTCCATAGGGAGCCTCCACGCCTCCTAACCAACATCCCATATACGCAGTCGAAACCAAGGATTTTATCCCATAAGGGCCTATCGACTGGTTCAAAAACCCCATTCCTGCCCCTGATTCTTTTGAAGAAGGCAACATGGCCAACATCTCCCCGACCATTAAAATCGACATTTCCATCAAAAATGGCGTCATCGAGGAAATCACCATTGGCGCTGCTTGCACTCCTCAAGAAATCACCACCTATAAAGCCCTCTTCCAAGAATATTGGTATATTTTTTCCTGGTCATACATGAAAATGCCTGGCCTTGATCCTTCTATCGTCGAACATCGCATCGACACCTGGCCCGACATTACACCCATTCGTCAAAAACAACAACCGCTACAACCTTCCAAAGCAGCGGCCATCAAAGCTGAGATTGACAAATTACGTGCTGACAGGTTCATCTACCCCATCGCCTATACATCATGGGTTTCCAACCCTGTACCCGTTAACAAAAAACAGGGCACTATCCACGTCTGCATAGACTTTCGCGATCTCAATCACGCATGTCACAAAGACAACTTTCCAACGCCTTTCATCGATCAAATTATCGATGAATGCACTGGCCACGAGGCTCTATCCTTCATGGATGAATTCTCTGGTTATAATCACATCCAAATACACCCCGTCGATCAATACAAAACCGCATTTACTACCCCCTGGGGTACTTTTTCATATCGTGTCATGCCTTTTGGCTTAAATAATGTTGGCGCAACTTTCCAACGGGATATGACATACATTTTCCATGATCTGGCTCATATCATCCTCGCATACTTGGACGACCTCACAGCTCGATCCAAGAAATGCACCCAACATCTTGATGATTTACGAATCATCTTCCAATGGTGTCGTCAATACAACATCCGCTTGAATCCCCTCAAGTGCGTTTTCTATTTCACCGCAGGGAGCCTCCTCGGATTCATCGTTTCCCAAAGCAGTATTACTGTGGACCTCCTCAAAGTCCAAGTTATCAACGACATTCCCCCTCCTTGGAATTTACGTCAACTTTAGAGCCTACAAGGCAAGGCTAACTTTCTACGATGATTTGTCCCAGACTACGCCATTCGCGCACATGGTTTCCTTCACTTACTACATCACGACATCTCGTTTCATTGGGATGAACATGCCCAACATTCATTTGACGATCTTAAACTGGTGCTCTCCAATGCCCCTTTAATCAGTGCACCTGACTACAATTGCGACTATATCCTCTACGTATCAGCATCCGTTGTTTCAGTAGCATGAGTTCTCGTTCATCTAGGTGATGACAATCGTGAGAATGTCATTTATTGCGTTAGTAAAAACCTCTCAGGGCCACCCTTGAAGTATAAACATGAAGAGAAACTAGCTCTTGCAGTCGTCCTCGCAGTCCAGAAACTGCGTCACTACATTCCACTACGCACAACTAAGGTTGTAGCAAATTTCAATTCGATGCAATACTTGCTCAGTCGTCGAAAAATTAACGACAAATTTGCTCGATGGATCGTTATCCTTTAGGAATACGATATTGAATTTTCAACACCCAAGAGAAAGAAAGCCCTCGTTCTCGCCGAACTTGTCACGGCCCTCCCCTCTAACACAACTAGTGCCCTAGTCAATACTGACTTTCCCGACGAACACCTCTTCTACATAACTTCGGATGATCCTTGGTACGGCGACCTCCTCGTCTACCTCCGAACTCGAAAGTTTGGTAACCACCTTTCACGCGATGATCGTCGTCGTATTCGCCACCAGGACCCCCGCTACCTCCTCGTCGGAGATGTCTTATACCGATGAGGAGTCGACACCATTCGTCGTCGATGCTTAACCATTGACGAGGCCAATAGAGTCTTAAACGACTGCCACAGCGGCGCATGTGGGGGCCATATGTCGGGAATATCCACTTCTCAGAAGATTATCCGAGCAGGTTACTTTTGGTCTACCTTGTTTCACGATTGCATTCACGCCGTGAAACGATGCAAGAAGTAACACTCCAACCTGTTTTCAATCACGGGAAACACTTCGAGAATGAGATTTTCGTTGAACTCTCATCTCGGTTAGTATTCTCTCACGAGTTTGCCTCACCATATTACCCTCAATCTAGCGAACAGGTCGAAGCATTTAACAAGGTCCTCAAGACCATGTTACAATGCACGGTTAACAAACATAAAACCAATTGGCATCATATGTTGTTTTCTGCGCTATGGGCTTACCGTACGGCTGTGAAAACAACTACTGGTTTCACACCCTTTCATCTAGTCCATGGGGTTGAGGCCACTCTTCCCATCGAGTGCGAAATTCCCACCTTACGCACTGCAATTGAGCTATTACCCGAAACTGCTCCAATGGAGAAATGCTTGCTGAACTTAGAGTCTCTGGACAAAAATCGTTGATCTTCATTACACAACAATGAGGTAGCTAAAAAATGGTCAAAGGCTACCTTTGATCGACATGTCAACCTTCGCTCATTTCGCGAAGGCGACCTCGTCCTTGCTTACGATATCGCTCATGATACCTTTGGCCATGGCAAATTCGAGTCACTATGGCATGGCCCATACATTATCCAACATTGCCTCACCAAATGCACATACATTTTGGCCTCTCCCAAAGGCCTCTCTCTCAAAGAACCCATCAACGAGTTATACTCAAAGAAATTTTATGCTTAAACGTAGTCATTCTACTTTAGGTTATTTCTTTTTAGTGTTTTTAATATTTTTATCATCCATCACGTCTAAACTATCATTTGTGCTCTTGACAGATGCTTCCTCCACCAACCTACCACATCAGTTACGCCGACGGTGCTAGCCGTTGGACACAAAATCTCGCTTCGGCCGCTTGGGCTCTCTACACCCCCTCACATGAAATGCTCCATTCGAGTGGCATATGTTTGGTTTCAGTGACCAACAACCAAGACGAATACACTGTCGTCATTGGCCTCCTGGCCGACGCCCATCATCATATTATTTTTCACCTTAGCGTCTTCCTCGACTCTCAACTCGCCATTCTTCAAATCAACAATGTGTATCGCGTACGCGATCCTTGCCTCTTTCGCAAATACCTGCAGGTTAGACTTTTGTCTCAACATTTTGATTCCATTACATTTACACATATTCCAAGACAATTGAATCAAATTATAGATAACATAGCTAACATTGTGTTAGACTGGCATATATCCCATCAAGCTACCTCTACACATACATAAACATATCAAAAACCTGTCACAACATATATAGATTAGACACCATCAAAACATTAACAAAACACATGTAAACACCACATAGATCTCAAAATGTATACTCATGTATATATCACACGGTCCACAGTGCCATCCAAATGTTTACATACAAAAAATACAAGTATCCGCAGGCCAGTGAAGCACCTTGGTACAAAATGGGCTCACCAGCCTATATACAAAAATACATCAATACATAGAGCATCACTCACAGTGCCTCTAGAGCACCACCACCTGCCCCTCTCTCAAGTGGTGGTTTCCCACCCCCTACTAGTCCCTCCTACCTCGTAGGTAGTCATCCGGTCATTGCAGCACCAGCTACTGCTGCCTGTCGTACCATGGCTCGCCATGACGGCGAAACCCCCACACACTGCTCCAGGATGCCCTCATCCTGGATGCGAGACCACATGCCCTCAAGAACGCCCTGTAACACCGCCTCCACGCGATGACGTATGTCCTCAAAATCTACTCCAGCATCCATCGGAGGAGCATGTGTCGGCCTAGCCCCAGGGTCATCAAAACGACATCTCCTCACTGCTCTCTCTGGACCAACTGGTCCTGTCGCAGCATCATCACGATGTCGTCTCTCTCCAACCCGCGACCCTCCCCACGGTGGTCTCTCCGGCCCCTGACGAGCTGGCGCTCTCTGCAACTCCACCTCGCGCCCGCGAGGTGCCACATCTGCACAAACAAACCAACAACAGATAGTATAAGCATCTATATCATATACATATGTCATGCTATCTCAAAATAAAAACATATATATCAAAATCATCAACATACCTCGATGGTCAAAAACCTCCCCTGGAGGTAATACCATGTCCGGATCCTCCCAAAAGTCAACCCCGGCATAGGGGTACTGCAATATCACCTGTGACATCTACAGCCACACATGCACTGCCTCTGCAGTAAAGAAGTGGCCGCCCTTGCCACCACCATGGAGAAGCAAAATAGTCGACCACCACCTTAGTCGCGGCTCTCGCACCCCAGGTGCACCCAATAAAATCCTTGTGCGCAACATAGGCACCCTCTCCAAAAACCAGGCCACTAGGATGGACCCGAAGGCAAACTCTCCAGTATCCATGGACCGATAGTGGTCCAGATGCTCTACTATCCTGGCATGCAGTGTAAGCCCCCAGGGGAAATGCTCATCGATCAACACTCTCTCCATCATAATCAGCTGGCCACCACTGATCCGCTGAGTTTCCAACGACCCATAAACTCTCACAATCATCGCTGCTATGCAACGATGTGCTAGGGAATCCATCACCCTAATGATAACTACAGTGTCGGACATAAAGTTCACCCCCGAACAATATCTCCGGCCAACTTTCGCTAGCGACACATCCCTCGGTAACACTGGCTCCGTCGGTAGGGGCATGCCCCGAAACGGGAGCCCAGTCAAAAAGTACACATCCTCCATCGCAATGAAGGCAATCTTCTCTCCCCGCACTATGAAACAATGCAGGTCGGGACTCCACATCCGGATAACGAATTGCAGGAGATACTCCTGCGCTTGTATCAACGAGCACTCAAAGAACTTTAGCAGCCCACAGGCTGCCAAAGTTGCACGTACACCTGGCTCCTCAATAGCCACGGCGTCTCGCAGATGGGACCAATCCCGCTCTCGCCAACCAACTGGCATCATGCACAATGCTCACCTGCAACCACATCAAACAGTCCTACATCATCCCAGTGACCCATCACCAACATCAAACAGATAAGTTTTACAGACATCAACCTTGACTCTAAGGTGCGATTGTTTAACCCACAAGCGCGCACACGTGCGCGCCTGTTCACTCCACAGGTGCGCACGTATGCGCGCCTGTTCACTACACAGGCGCACATGTATGCGCATCTGTTCACTACACACGGGCGCTCTCAGGTGCGCCTGTCCATCCTTCAAGCGCGCTCTAGTGCGCAACTGTCCAACACACAGCTGTGCACACATGCGCAGCTGTACAGCCGACAGGCGCACACATAGTGCGCGCCTTTTTCCCCCTAAACGATGCCCCCATGCATGTCTATCCAGTGGGCAGGTGTGCACGTGTGCACGCCTACTTCCGGATTTCCCGCGCACGTGGGGTCCACACTCATAAAAAACCTCTGTACGGCCCTCCGTACAACCCCTGCCCAAAAAATGAAACCCTAATTCTATGCAGGATGATCAGACCACTAACCTGAAGCCTGTTGGTCCTCGATCAGATGCCTCATCCTCCCAGAATCTCCAAATCTCCTCTAAATACTTCTCATCCAGTCACTATCGCAGCAAGTACAAATGAGGTGGCAATGAGGGCCCTACAGCTATATATAAGCCTTTTTGCCAAACTTCCACTCACCATTCCGGGAGCTTCGGGTGTCCATTTCTCGATCCATCTTCAGCCACGGGATTAACATCCCGTCATCTACATCATGACAGTCCCTGGGCCTCTTTTCATCCTGAGCCCCCGGGACGCCATTTTTCACCCTGACCAGGTACGCACGCACATATTCAAAATTATCAAATACATGCTCATATATTCAATTCTATTCAGATACTGTTCATGTTGGGTATTTGGTTTTCATGTGTGCAGGTACTTGGTCATCATACATCAACACAACCCCTTCAGGTATATACTCAGCACTGGCATGTAGTCATTCTCTCTGAATCTCACTTGCATCTCCAGTCACACCCTCTGACATTTGCCGCTAGGATCCCCATTTCCGGCTCTGCAGTACCAACACCTTCGTTTGCATCTTCGGTACTGTCACCCGGTAGCACTCTTACCCACATGAGTTGTCCCACTCATAACACCCTTTTGCGCTTTTGACACTCATGCTATTTTTCACAACCCTTTAGGGATGGGAGTCTCGATAGTCTTACATCATGTCACGAATCAACCACATACTCCTTCTCCTCATTATTCTAGCTTTCCCAACAGACTCCCAGATTATCTCTTCATGGTTTTATTTTTTTTTACTGCACCTCCGCAGTATCATGAGCCCTCCATTTCATCCACAATCAGTTTGCCCATCTACAAATTTCCCTTCATTTCACTTACCTCATACAGAAACCCACCCATGGGGCCCCCACCCTCCACCAGTTCTCTGAGCAAATTGCGCCCTATCCAGGCCAACCATATCACACTGGGGCACCCATTTCTGTATTTGTACACTTATCCCAAATTATTCTTTATTTATTGTACAAACGCCTTTGTTCCCAGCAGTTACATTACCCCTTTTTTATCTTTACCTTTGGCGACCTTCTTCCCTTTTTGGCCAACGCAACCCATGTCACCCTTGGTTGGGGAACTACTTATCATCTACCCTTGACGACATCGTCCATATCTTCAGAGTACCCCACATGCCACTTATCTCCGCCCTCTGATTTTATCCACTTTGTCCCGCCTCTGGCACAGCTTATCCCTTGTCTTGTTGTCCCCCTGACACTCGACCTTGTTGAACGGTTGCGACCACTTTTATCTCACATATACTCCAACCAAGGGAAGTCTTGAGTCTTCCTACATATTGACTTCGTCCATGTACCTCCTCCACTTCCTAACCTCACCTAGTAGCTTTCACGAAACCCTCTGCTTCTGAGAGTCGTGTCCCCCTTTTGTCGACATCAACACAATTTTCTAGAAGGGTGACAATATCTTGATTCTCATTACCCATCCAATGAGAGATCTCGGATGGCATAGGGAGAACCACAATTTCTCCCTGTTTTTGTTGGCCCCCATAACATTTGACGTCAACACTTACTCATGTTATGGTGGGTCTTACTTTGTGACTATTGCAGTTAGTTCTGATACTTGCCGAAGATCTCTGAACTTGGCTAGGCTCTCAATGCCTACAACATCCATGATACTTCTTACATATGTCACTGCCTATTGTTCAGAGTATGTTCCTATGCAGACTTGTCTTCTACCTTTATTTTCGACCGCCCCCAAGGGCGCTGCAATTGCTACATCAACACTTCATCCATCTTTTTTGAGTTACATGACACGAGCATGGGGCATGCCTGCCTCGTTTGTACACAGTTTATTTTTACACACCTCATGGAAGGTTGGGTTCTGCAGGTTCCTTTTTTCCTCCAACGGATCGCTCTGGACGATCCCACTATTTCTCTCTCTTACAAACAACACACTCAGTAGAAGAAACATTGATGGATTTCGGCTATATGTATGCTCCTAACCTCATCCATCAGGGGGCATCTGTTATCACTGAAATTTCATCCGTAAATGGTTACAAGAATTCAGCATCATCAAACAGTTATGAAGTCATCCATGGACCTAAATTAACACAAAAGCATTCATAAAGGGTAAAAAACTATACAAATAGTGGAAAAATTGAAGGGTGATATATAGACACCGGGCACGCACGCCCATGCGTGAAACATGAACGCAGAAATTGCGTACATGCACACGATGCGCGACTGTTGTCACAAAAATCCGCGCACCTGAGAAACGACGCATTTATGAGAGTGGTCGGACTCCCACCCACTTCTGGTTCAGCTTCCAAGTTGATTTGACACTCAAATCTGGACTGGATTTGACTGGATGGCTGGTCAAAGACCTAGAAATTCCCTAATTAGCCTCTTTACACACTACGAACTAGTTGAACAATAGCTCAAAGGAATGCTATAGAAAGGCCATGGATACACTTCATTTTTCAAGGAATTCAAAGCAAAGTTATGTTGCCATTATTCTCTTGAGGACTCTTCTATCCTTGCTAAGAGTATACTTGCACCATTGCATTGGGAAATCCATCTTACCCCTTGAGTGGATTAGCAAAGAATTATTTCACCATTTTCATTTCTTTTTCTCAAAGTTGTAAGAAGAGCTTACTTGTGGGGGTCCAAGAGCCCTCCCTTGGAGGAAGAAGGGACTCATAGTCCCCTTG
>SNQJ01S0048939.1:9819-57219 GCA_010110895.2 Picea sitchensis | reverse complement strand
TCGTTGTTCTGTTACACTGCTCTACCCTGTCTGCATCAGTGTCTTCTGCACACCCCTTGTACTTTCTGTTCTTCTGCCTTTTATTCTCTATGTGCCATATCCCTTCAATGCACCATTCCTCGACTGTGCATTTCTTCTCCTGCGCTCTACCTCCTTGCACACCCCTGAATTCTCCTCCATAGTGACAACACTTATCTATTCTTTGTTCAGCATTCTTATAGTCTCTGTTGTCTTTGTGCATGCAATATTCACAATGCCTCTACATTCTCATACCACGCCAATCTCCTCCACATCTCAAGTGCTCTGCGTGATCATCATCATGTCTCTTCAGTTTCTATGGTAGTTCAACCTCTGTGTCTATCATCACTAGGTGTTATGTCGAGATTCCTTTTTCTCTCTGATAGTTGAGACTCTTTGTCTTCTCTATTATAGTCGAGCTCATCCTTTCTGTTTCAGTTATGAGCTCCAACTCACATCCAGCTACCAATTTCCTCCATGAATCGTCTTCATTCCACTGGAAGATTCCATGTAACTCTTCAGCTCCTCTGGAACTCACACAAAAATTTATTTGCATCCTCTGGTAGAAACCATCAATGGTTTCTAGAAGTTACACTATGAGGATCAACATTATCCCTCTGATCGTAATCATATTTACCAGCACCGTTGGATTAAATATGTCGTTATTTATTCGTTTCGCACTTTCGCAAATTGGGGATTCGCCAATGAGACATCTTGACTCTCCATGTCGCAAGCTCCGAAAAGGAGCTTGGCTGCTCTAGCTCCCTCCTTCATCTTCCACCGATGTGACCAATGGCTGCGACCACAGGTTGAGCCAAAACGTGTTTCGTATTTCGACATTTCGGGGTTTTGACACTCCTATGGTAGAGTCTCTTGATGCTCCATGTCCCGATATCCGAAGCTCTGAAATGGAGTCAGATCAACGGTCCACACTCTAAGTGATTCAACAGTCCTAATCTCTTTGTGATTTCGTATATCATGATATCAGGGTTCGCGACTTCGGGACTCCTATGGTAGGAGTTCTTTCCTTTCCAAATTGCGATTCGTGAAACTCCAAAATGGAGTCGGATCGACGGTCCAGATTGCACCTTGATCTGACGACTACAATTAAATCGCGATTTCGGCATTCTTGTGGTGAATGTTCTTTTACATCTCTAACTCCTCATTTCCGAAATTCCGAAGTGATGTAAACTTGCCGACGTCACACATGGATTGACACGTGTCGAATAACTGCCATGTTTCACTCTGATTCGTGACTTACTTGTGCCTGAAATGTTGAATCAATTTGACACTTGTGATTGCCTGGTTGTGCCATGTCTTCTTAGATGACGTGAGTCAAATCGACGGTCCAGATGTGATCTTGATTCAACGACTCAGATCATATTGCGATTTCACAACTCCACGAGCCTTCATTGTGCCTGATCAACAGTCCATATTTGGCCTCGATCTAACGGTTGAGATTATTTCGCATATCGCGAATTCGAGAAGTTAGGGAACCTCGTTCCTTTGAATTTCCAGTCAGCGATATGATGATCTTCCACCATGCATCCTCTTGATCAATGGTCCACGACTATCCCTAATGGACATCCAGGATTCCTTCGCGATTTCACCACCTCGCGATTTCGTCCACCTTGCGATTTCGTCAGTTCGTGATTTCGCTATTCTTTCCATCGTTGTTCTTTGCCATCGTTGTTCTTTGCCATCACTAATCTTTTCCATCGTTGTTCTTTGCCATCGCTGATCTTTGCCATCACTTTTCTTTCCATCAATGACAAGCTTACTCCCAACTGTAAACCTTCCAACAAAGGGTTCCCCGCTACAGTTCATCGTCGACAATGAAAGCCAAAATAACCTCATTTCAGCAGAGGTCGTGAAGCGGTTGGGCTTGCCGACCACAACACACCCACAATCGTACACCATTAGGTTTCTTCACCAAGGACGAGATCTCCGCATCAGCCAACAATGTCGCCTTCCCTATAGCATCAAGCCCTTCACCAATGAGTTATTATGTGACATTCCTCCTCTTGATGTTTGTGATGTATTATTAGGCCAACCATACTTGTGGAATCAACATGGCTCCTCCGCATGACAAAAATGAATGGACAAGGTCATGGAGGAGTATCGGGACATCTTCACCTCACCCGCAGGGGGGACTCTACACTATCGGGTCAAACACCTAATCAATCTAACCCCAGGTGCGTCGTTTCCCAATGGACCGATCTATCGACACTCTGTTCTGGAAAATGATGAAATCAAGTGACAAATTCAGGAGCTGCTACAGAAAGGTCACATCTGGCTAAGTTCATCGCCTTGTGGGAGGCTGGTCATGTTGGTGCATGATGCAGGAGCATCGTTAGAAAGTACATGTGGCAGGAAAACTCATGGCCTAAGGACCAATTCGGAACCTTGAATGCGAGCCAATACTGCAGATCTTTGGTAGCTTATAAAAATAGAAAAAGAAAAGATCACATGCGTTGACAAAAATTAGCACGCTTGACCTGGGAGATTAACCCTAGTCTCGATGTAACCGCAATTAGGTAGCAGTTAGTTTGTTTCTTTTGTATAAAGAGGGGTTTTGTATGCCCTAAATAGGGTTACGAGAATTATGAGCAAGTAGGAATTTGTGAACATTAGTTGTTGCTCTGATTTTAGTTGTAACCATTTTCTTGATTTTGAATGAAGATAACAAAGGAAAATTGATCCAATGTATGGTGTGAATATTGTTTACAATTTCCCTGTTGTTGTCACTAATCTTTTCAAGAATGAATGAATCTTTCTACGAGTGTATGTAGCTTTTAAATGCTTGCATAAAATTTAAAAATCACTCTTCTTCGTGAGTCGGTGCAAGGTGTGCACATAGTCCGCAAGGAGTGCGTTGACAGGCTCTGTTTTGACTCATAAATCTCAAGAGAAATAGAGTAAGATTTCCTTTGCAAGGAGTGCAAGGTGACTGTTGCAAGTAGTGCACATTCGTCTGCAAGAATCTAGATCTTGCATAAGAATCTGCTGCAAGGAGTGCACAGATCCATAATTCAGTCCACAAGGAGTGTGTCGACATAGTCTATCTCGATTCGTAAGCTCAGGAGGAAAAATGTTTCGAACCCATGTCAGGAGCGCTCTTTGTTCTTAGTTGAACCCACTTCATGTACCCAAAGTTGAGAAAGGAGGAGGAAGTGGGTTTGGGGGACGTTCTCACCTTATTTTTTCTACGGGTTAAGGTGGTCGTAGGGGCTGTTTCAGCGGGCAACACCACATTGACGCTGGTATTGGACTAGTGTCGTGGATCCCAAGGACACCTTGATGCGTTGTTTGGAAGGTTGGAGGGTTTCTTCATTTCCTTTTTCTTCTCTCTAATTTGGTTGTTTCAAGGCTTCATGGTGGAATATCCTTTCTATCCTTGTCTTTTTTCTGCACGTCCTCCTATTTCTCGATCCCTCGAGGGCAAGGTATAAAAGCTAACACGTTTTTTTTTTTTGTTGAAATCTCCCTGACTCGATGGGTGTTCAGAGTGTTCTCTGTATGGAGAGTCTTTGGATGTCTTTTGAAGTGTTAGGGTGTTACCTATTTGATCCTTCTAGTAGTCATATGCTTGTCTCAAAGATTAAGCCATGCATGTCTAAGTATGAACTAATTTAGACTTTGAAACTACAAATGGATTATTAAATCAGTTATAGTTTCTTTGATGGTACCCTACTACTCAGATAACCATAGTAATTATAGAGCTAATACGTGCAATAAGTCCCGAATCTTTGGAAGGGATGAATTTATTAGATAAAAGGTTGGGGCGGGCTTGCCCACTTCTCCGATGAATCATGATAACTCGACAGATCGCACATCCCTTGTGTTGGAAATGATTCATTCAAATTTCTTACCTATAAACTTTCGATGGTAGGATAGAGGCCTACCATGGTGGTGATGGGTGATGGAGAATTAGGGTTCAATTCTGGAGAGGGATCCTGAGAAACGACTACCACATCCAAGGAAGGCAGTAGGCGTGCAAATTACCCAATATTGACATGGGGAGGTAGTGACAATAAATAAAAATATTCGGCTCATCAAGTCTGGTAATTAGAATGAGTACAATCTAAATCTCTTAATGAGGATCCATTGGAGGGCAAGTCGGGTGCCAACAGCCACATTAATTCCATCTTCAATAGCATATATTTAAGTTGTTGCAGTTAAAAATCTCGTAGTTGGATCTTGGGTCGTAAAGGTTGGTCTACCTACTCGGTGTGCACCTTCCCTTCCATCCATTTTGTCGGTGGTGTGCTCCTGGCCTTAATTGGTCGGGTCGTGGTTCTGATGTTGTTACTTTGAAAAAATTAGAGTGCTCAAAGAAATCTTATGCATTAAATACATTAGCATGGAATAAAGAGATAGGAGTATGGTCCTATTGTGTTGGCCTTCGGGACCAAAGTAATCATTAATAGGGATTGTCGGGGGCATTTTTATTTCATTGTCAGAGGTGAAATTATTGGATTTATGAAAGACGAAACACTGCGAAATATTTTACAAGGATGTTTTCATTAATCAAGAATGAAATTTGGGGGTTCGAAGATGATCATATACCATCCTAGTCTCAATAATAAATGATGTCAACCAGGGATCGACGGATGTTTCTCTAAGGACTCCGCCAGCACCTTCTGAGAAATCAGAGCGTTTGGGTTCTGGGGGGAGTATGGTTGCAAGGCTGAAACTTAAAGGAAATGATGGAAGGGCACCACCAGGAGTGGAGCCTGCGGCTTAATTTGACTAAAAACGGGAAAACTTACCAGGTCCAGACATAGTAAGGATTGAATGATTGAGAGATCTTTCTTGATTCTATGGGTGGTGGTGCATGGTCGTTCTTATTTGGTGGAGCGATTTGTCTGGTTAATTTCGATAACAAACGAGACCTCAACCTGCTAACTAGCTACATGGAGGTTCCCCTTTGCGACCAAGTTCTTAGAGGGACAATGATTGTTTAGGCCATGAAATTTTGAGGCAATAACAGTTCTGTGATGCCCTTATATATTCAAGGCCGCACGCGCTCTACACTGATGCAGTCAACAATTTTTTCTCCCTGGTTCCAGAGGATCGAGAAAGCAGGAAGTTCTTGGGAGATCGAAATCATTGAGGAGATCAAGCTCAGGAGAGGTAGCACTTTCCAAGAAGTGTGAACAATATCCAAGAAGCAGACTCGCATGAAGGATAAAGATCGAAGCCTTAAAATCTTTTGAAAATATTCTAAGTTAGAAGAAAGCGTAAGCTCAAGGGAAAAGATCTGGACCTTCCGACTAACATCCAAACAACGAGGAGTGAGCGCAAAGGAAAAGATCTCAGTCGTCTGATCTAAGTGCAAGGAAAAGATCTCAGTCATTCGATCTGAGAGCCAAATAAAGGATCGTGGCCATCCGATCTGCGAGAAAAAAGGGTCGTAGCCATCCGATCAAGTTAAGGTGCACTAACGATAAACCTTTGAAAGTGTACAGGAGAATCAGACTTACGAAAATTCAAAATCATCGGAGTCGTACGTTGTCAAGGAGGAAACGTGGCGAGAGATCAGGATTTCACTGACTCACAGAGTAGAAAGGTCAAAGGGCAGAGCCGTGAGGATTCTAGAAGAGAAAACTTGTGAAAGGATCACAGTCATTGATCATTCTGAAATCATCAGGATCGTCCATAGTCAAGGAGGACACGTGGCGAGAGATCAACATTTCACTAACTTATGACTCAAAGAAGTCAAAGGTAGAGTTACAAGAACTAGCGAATCACAAAATCGTGATTTGATCACAGTCGTTGATTGAAGGAGGGAGATGAACCGTAGATCTGGTCTTGTCGGGAGTTTGTAACTCAGGAAATCAAAGGTAAGAGTTCTGAGAGCTCATGAATTGTGAAATCGTGATTTGATCTGAGCCGTTGGATCAAGGAGAGATCTGGACCATTGATTTGTCCAGGGAGACGATTCGCGAAGTAAGAACTTGTGAAAAGTGAAATCGCGATGTGCTTGAAAGATTGGCCCACGGTCATAGTGAAGGGTCACGTCAGTGAAGGAGAATAGAGGGGATATCATGTGCTAGTCTCCTGTCGGGATTTCATAAGTCAGGAGAGTCAAAGTGACTTGCATGAAAAGGCTCGATACACGAAGTTGTGATGTGCCTTTCGATTAGGAAATTGGTCATAGCCTTAGTCACATAAAGGGAGGGGCTTAACCAGGAGAGCTAGCGTCTAAATATGTTGAAGATTAAAGGCATTAAGGAGAAAGTTGTGGCTTCCATATAAACTATGATTTAAGGGAAAGAGGGCATGTAAGTGGATTTGAGGTTCTTGAAGGCCAAAGAGTCAATCACACTCAGTTTCTTGATCAATCCTAGATCGGGAGGTCGCGCAGTCTTTAGGAGAGAAGGGGGGTTTGCATCAGTGAAGAAGAAGGATTGGAATTGGAAACTCTGTATTGACTATCGGGTGGTGAACAAGCTCACCGTTCAGAATAGGTACCCGATCCCATAGATTTATGACCTTCTGGACCAACTCAAAGGGGAGAAATATTTTAGCAAAATTGACTTGAAGTCTGGGTA
This sequence comes from Picea sitchensis, assembly GCA_010110895.2. Classification (NCBI taxonomy): domain Eukaryota; kingdom Viridiplantae; phylum Streptophyta; class Pinopsida; order Pinales; family Pinaceae; genus Picea; species Picea sitchensis. The sequence goes on along the minus strand of SNQJ01S0048939.1, from coordinate 50,644 downwards.
TCACCAAGTACCAATAAAATCATCCGATGTGTGGAAGACTGCCTTCAAAGCCAAGGAGGGCCTTTTTGAATGGTTGGTCATGCCTTTTGGGTTGATGAATGCTCCCACAACCTTCATGAAGTTGATGGAAAACATATTGCGGCCATTCACCATCTCATTTATAGTAGTGTACTTGGATGCCATCTTGATCTTCAGCCAAAATTGGGAAGAGAACCTCCAGCACATCCGACAGGTCCTCCAAAGACTGCGGAAACACAAGTTGTGTGCCAATTTGGAGAAGTGCACTCTTGGCATGACCCAGGTTTAGTATCTGGGATACATTATTGATGAGCATGGGGTGCATGTGGATCCAGCCAAGATCCAAGTCATCTGGGATTGGCCAGCCTCGACCACTCTAATAGAGCTTCGTAACTTTTTGTGTCTTGCTAATTTCTACCACAGGTTCTTGTTGTGATTCTCTCATATGACTTGGCCCTTGAGTCAATTCACCAAGGGAGGAGTGAAAGAAAAATTCTTTTGGTCGAAATCTCAACAGAAGGCATTCATAGAATTGAAACATCGCCTCTTTTCTGTCTTAGTGCTCACATTACCAGACTTGCAACAACCATTTGAGATTGATATAGATGCCTCTGACTATGCTATTGGGGTAGTTCTTACTCAACAGGGGAATCTAGTGGCATATCATAGTGAGACACTGTCTGACACAGTTTGAAAGTATCCCACTTATGAAAAATAAATGTATTCCATTGTGTAGGCTTGTCAATAGTGGAAGAATTACATTTTGGGGAAGGAAACGATCATCCACACAGACCACTGACCCCTGCAGTTCATATAGACACAAGGGAAGTTGCAGAAAGATCTCCATCATAAGTGGTCCACATATCTGTAACAATTTCATTTGAACATCAAGTACAAGAAGGGAAGAACCAATAATGTTACAGACTGCCTCAACCGACCACCGATCATGGCGATAACCATCGTGGTCAACTCTTGTGGGCATAAGAATTTTGATTGGCTACTTCTCTACAAGAACGATTCAGATTTTGGCCACACGTACAAGATGCACTTGGAGGGTAACCGAGTTCCAAATTTTCACCTCTAGGATGCACTACTATGTCACCTGATACACCTTTGTGTTCCTTCAAGTAAGTGTGCCAATATGATTTGGGAAGCACACTATAGTCGGGTCATTGGGCATTTCAGGGTCGAGAAAATAGTGGTAGTACTGCAAAAGTATTTCTATTGGCCAAACCTTCAACATGATGTTGGGAAGTACATCAGATCTTGCACTGCCTACGCCATTGCCAAACCGATCATCAAGAAGCAAGGCCTCTATACTTTGTTGCCTACCCCTAGACAACCCTGGGAATCCATCTTCATGGATTACATGTTGGGCCTTCCTTCTACTAAGAATGAAAATGACTATTTTTTGTGGTCGTGGACAGATTCTCGAAGATGGCCATTATGGTGGTCTGCAAGAAGAATATCACAACAGAAGCCACTGCTAAACTCTTCTTTGAACGAGTGTGGGTACACTTTGGGATCCCACGGTCTATCATATCAGATCAGGACAATAGGTTCCTCAATACATTTTGGTCCATCCTCTGTTCAATGTTGGACACCAAGCTCACCAAGTCCACAACTATCCATCCCTAAACTCATGGCCAGACAGAGGTCGTCAACAAGATGATCGTACACTTTTTTCCCATGTACAACTCAAATCATCCATGCACATGGGATGAGATCCTCCCCTATGTACAACATAGATATAACCGGGCCCTCCACAGCTCAACCGACCACAACCCCTTTCAGGTGGGCTTGGGATTCTAGCCACTATGTCCCATTGATGTAGCCATACCATTTGCAGCTACTTAGGTTGATTCGACTCATGTCCAGTATGAAGTTTCCAAGGTGAATAGCTTCATTGAGCGCATTCATCACATTTGCCAATAGTTTCATGACATATTGGTCAGAGCCAATGCTAAGTACAAGCAACAGGATGATCAGTATCAGGTGCAACACAACTTCCAGGTGGGCGACAAAGTGTGGCTACATATGCAGAAGGACCGCCTCGCTGGACCCCACCGCAAGCTTCGCCCGCTCCAAAATGTGCCATACACCATCACGAAGGTTTTCGGGGACAATGATTTTGAGCTCAGTATCCCACCATTCCTTGGTCTTCACCCAATGTTCAATGTGGACCGCCTTCATCCTTACTTTCCACCTCTACTGGACACATCTGACATGGAAGAACAACTCACACCAACAGAGTTAATCCCAGACTGAATGGAACAAGCCACAACTGATCGGATTATGGACACATATATCAAGAACACCCGCCAACATAGGATCTATCTATATCAAGTTGTCAAAGTAGACCAACTCCTTCACCAGGGCAAGTGGCTCACCAGGGACCAAGTTCACCAGAAGTTTCCTCATCTCATGGAGGAATTCAACGCAATGGGGACCATTGCTTCGTAAGGGGGGAGGAATTATACAAGTGGATATTGGTGTCCACCCACCTATTCCACTTGGACCCACACCGTTATTTCTTTCAATTTTTCAGTTTCCTTAATTGTAGCACAATTTACTATTTTTGGTAGTTTTTCGGGTCCTGAACTTCCGTAGCCGTTTTGAGGCCCTAAACGACGTTTTTAGGGAATCTATCCAACAATAATAAAACTTCATCATGACATTTTCTGCCAACAATTTTAGTCCTTAGATAGATCTTTCTAAAGATGTATCATATGTGTCAAACAGAGATAGTATGCCAAAATTACGACCTCAAGAAATGGATGTACCAATTTACCCCGACGGGGCCCATATTCTAGCGTTTCATCTCCTAGGGTTAGGTTTTTTGGATGTTTAGGGTTTCCATTGTTTTTGAATAATAAATATGCCTTCGAGCCTCATTGGAACACATAGTTCATAGGCCTGTAGCCGCCACATCTCTTCTCAGAGATAAGCTACCAGCGCCCTAGCTAGTTTATTTCTATTCCGTCTGTAAATAAATTTCAGTTCTTTGATATTAATGAAATGAAGTGTTATTTCTGTTGCCTCTCTTTATTCATGGTTATTTGTGTATTCTGTTGTGTTCCTGCATAAATAAATATTAGTGGTATCAGAGCGGCCTACTCTTTCTCGATCCTTCTTTGCATGTCCCCAACGAGGTTGAGGTATAAGGAGTTAGGGCTCAATCTAGTTGAACCTTTGCAAGATTAGCCTCACAAACCTATACGACCACCCACGGGGGATGAAAACAAAGAAGAGGGAGAAGGAGATCCTATCGAAATATTGATCGAGGACGCCCTTGAAAAATAAAGGAATGCGATGATGGATAACTTTGCCTAGATCCTTCAAGGATTGCCCACTGGTGGCGCATCTGCATCCAACAACCACTCTGGAGGCATAACCCCTTTTAAGGTACAAGTGAACTTTGACATTCCCATATTTTATGGTCAAATAGATGCAGATGCTATAGGTATATGGTTGAATCTATTCGAAGGATATTTCTTGGATCATGACTTTTCCGACTGTGAGAAGATTAGTTTTTCACTGCTCAAAGTCACCCCCATGTCAAGGACTGGTGGGAAACCTACTGTGAGAAAAAGGATGAGGAGGAACCCTCCCTGTTCTTAGTCATACCCACTTGGAATTATTTCCGATATGCCATCAAGGAAAAATATTATCCCATGGGGAGCTATGAGGACAAGTACATACAATGGACTACGTTGCGACAACAAAGGGATCAAGATGTGCGTGAGCTAACAAATCTATTCCATACCCTATGCACAAAGTTGGGTATCAAAGATTTGGAGAAAAAATTGGTGTTGAAGTACCACATTTGTCTACAAAGATACATTCAAGAGTAAATGGAGTTCCTTGACATCTCCTTACTTGGTACGACATACCAGTATGCTGCCAAGATTGAGCAGAAATTCAAACAGAAGAAGCAGGACTTTGGATCTGTGAATCAAAAGCAAGCGAAAGGTGCCCCCATACCATAAAACAAAGGACAATGCCAAGGCATGGTGGCTCAATACAAACTGTGAAATATGCAAGCAAATAACAACACCACGAAGATGAAGAAGGACACGGGAAAGTGGTGTGAGTTCCATAAGAGCTCCACTCACAACACAAGTGAGTGTCGGGCCAAACAGTCACTGGTGGTCGAGATGAGGGCTTCTGAATCAGATGCATTCTTCAACACTGAATCAGAACCCAAGAATGGGAATGAAAGAGGGAAGTAGATTATCAATTTGGTGCCCAACGCCATCGTTTCCACCATGAAGATCCAAAATGAAGAACCAAAATATCCAGAGGAGGAGGAACATCTCTTCCACTCCAAGATGTGGGTAAAGGGTTCCCCGCTACAGTTCATCGTCGATAGCGGGAACCAAAATAACCTCATTTCAGCAGAGGTCATGAAGAGGTTGGGCTTGTTGACCACAACACACCCACAACCGTACACCATCGGGTGGCTTCCCCAAGGACGGGATCTCCACGTCAGCCAACAATGTCACCTTCCCTACAACATCAAGCCCTTCACTGATGAGGTATTATGTGATATTTCTCCTCTTGATGTTTGTGATGTATTATTAGGCCAACCATAATTATGGAAGTGACATGTTGTGTATGAGTCATGGCCTTGCGCTGTTATTGTTACCTTGGGAAATAAGTTGTACAGGATACCAGAGGTACCACTGCCCCTTCGCTATCTCTTTGGTTACTACAAAACAATTCAGTAAGATCATTTCCAAAACCAGTAAATTTGTTTTCCTGATGATCCGCCCTCAGGGAAAGAAGAATATTGTGGCCACGACCTCCAGACAGGGCTCCTCCGCATGACAAAAATTAATGGACAATATTGTGGAGGAGTATCAGGACATATTTACCTCACTCGCAGGGGTGCCTCTGCACTGTTAGGTCAAGCACCCCATCGATCTAACCCCAGGTGCAGTGTTTCCCAATGGATCTATCTATTGATGCTCTGCTATGGAGAATGATGAAATCAAGAGACAGATTCAGGAGCTACTGCAGAAAGGTCACATCCAGCCAAGTGCATCGCCCTGTGGAAGCTCGATCGTGTTGGTGCAGAAGAAGGATGGGACTTGGAGACTTTGTATTGACTATCGAGCATTGAACAATATCACCATTCGGAATAGGTACTCGATCCCACGAATTGTTGACCTTCTGGACCAACTCAAAGGGGCAAAATATTTCAGCAAGATCGACTTGAAGTATGGGTATCACCAGGTACCAATCGAACCGTCCAATGTCTGGAAGACTTCCTTCAAAGACAAGGAGGTCCTTTTTGAATGGTTGGTCATGCCTTTCAGGTTGAAGAATGCTCCTGCAACCTTCATGAGGATGATGGACAACATCTTGTGGCTATTCACCAACTCATTTGTAGTAGTGTACTTGGATGACAGCCTGATCTTCAGCCAGACTTGGGAAGAGCACCTCCACCACATCCAATAGGTCCTCCAAACACTACAGAAACACAAAAGTGCACTTTTGGCATGACCCAGGTTCAGTATTTGGGAGACATTATTGATGAGCGTTGGGTGCATGTGGATCCAACCAAGATCCAAGTCATTCTGGATTGGCCAACCCCAACCACTCTAACAAAGCTTCACAACTTTCTGGGTCTTGCTAATTTCTACTACATGTTCATTTTGGGATTCTCTCATATCACTTGGCCCTTGAGTCAAGTCACCAAGGGAGAAGCAAAATCAAAATTATTTTAGTCGGAATCTCAACAGAAGGCATTCACAAAATTGAAACATCGCCTCTGTTGTGCCCCAGTGCTCGCATTACCAGACTTACAACAACCATTTAACATCGACACAGATGCCAGCTCTGACTATGCTATTGGGGCATTTCTTACTCAACAGGGGCATCCAGTGGCATATCACAGTGCAAAATTGTCTGACACATTCCGAAAGTATCCCACTTATGACAAAGAAATGTATTCCATTGTGCAGGCTTGCTGATAGTGGAAGCATTAATTTTGGGGAAGGAAACGATAATCCACATAGACCACTGACCCCTGCAGTTCATATAGACACAAGGGAAGTTGAAAAACGATCGCCATCAGAAGTGGTCCACATATATGCAACAGTTTCTTTTGAACATTAAGTAAAGAAGGGAAGCACCAATAATGTTGCAGATTGCCTCATTCGACCATCGATTGTGGCGATAACCACCGTGCTCAAATCTTGTGGGCACGAGACTTCTGATTGGCCGCTTCTCTACAAGAGAGATTCATATTTCGACCACACGTACAAGATGCTCTTGGAGGGTAACCGAGTTCCAAATTTTCACCTCCAGGATGCACTACTATGTCACCTGGGACACCTTTGTGTTCCTTCAAGCGAGCGTGCTAAGATGATTTGGGAAGCGCACTATAGTCGGTTCGCTGGGCATTTTGAGGTCGAGAAAAGAGTGGAAGTACTGGAAAATTATTTCTATTGGCCAAACCTTCGACAGGATGTCATGAAGTACATCAAATCCTACACTGCCTACGCCATTTCCAAACCGACCATCAAGAAGCAAGGCCTCTATACTCCTCTTCTTACCCCTAGTCAACCTTGGGAATCCATCTCCATGGATTACATGTCAAGCCTTCCTTCTACTAAGAATGGAAATGAATGTGTTTTCATGGTTGTCGACAGATTCTCGAAGATGACCATTATTGCAAATTGCAAGAAGAATATCACAGTAGAAGCCACTGCTAAACTCTTCTTTGAACGAGTGTGGGTACACTTTTGGATCCCACAGTCTATCATCTTATATTGGGATAGCAGGTTCCTCAATACATTTTGGTCCAGCCTCTGGTAAATGGTGGACACCAAGCTCACCAAGTCAATAGCTTTCCATCCCCAAATTGATGGCCAGACAGAGGTCGTCAACAGGATGATCGTACACATTTTGTGTATGTACAACTCAAATCATCCATGCACATGGGATGAGAGCCTCCCCTATGTACAACATAGCTATAACAGGTCCCTCCACAACTCAACCGACCACAGCCCCTTCCAGGTGGGATTGGGATTCCAACCACTATGTCCCATTGATGTAGCCATACCATTTGTAGCTACTCAGGCTGATTTGGCTCATGCCTAGTTTGAACCTGCCAAGGCAAACATCTTCATTAAATGCATTCATCACATTTTCCAATAGTTTCATGACATATTGGATAGATTCAATGCTAAGTACAAGCAATGGAAGGAGGATACAGGTAGAGGAAGAATCAATCGTAGGCACAGGTGAAGAACGTTGATTTTTCATTTCAATTTCAGGGTGGGTTTGGAGGAAGGAGGATGCAAGCGTTGGGTATTCCATTGCCAATTGGTATAAAAATAAAAATAGATATAGAAAATGGGGATGGAAATCTCTGGATATTCTATGCGATGGAGGAGATGAAAGAGTTGTTTCAAAGAAGTGGAGAAATTTTAGGAAGGATTACAATGAAGAAAACTTAGGACCTTAGAGATACAAAAAGCCTCATTATGCTTTCACCGACTAAATCGGCTATTAAAATAAAGTGTTTTTATACGCATTCGTTGTTGACCATCCATCAACCACATCAACATTATTTCTTTGCGTCTAGGGTCCACATGCGGTCTTTCTATCGCAAGAGGCCGACCATCAACCACGTCAATGTTATCTATCTACGTGTGGCATCCACATGTGTTCTACCATATACTCGAGTGCATGAGATACACAACTGGAATGCATTCAAATAAAAAATAGAAATGGTGGCATTTTCTCTTTACTTTTCACTTTGCAATTTGATGAGCATCCATCAGAAGGCCAAGATGTTCACCCGCCCTTCTGATGGATGCGCGTCAAAGTGCGCTGAACCAATCATTGGAAAGCAAGAGGACGAGAAGCTCTTCAGCATCCATTAAAATGTGATGAACCAATCACTCGAAATTAAGAATGGAATTAGGGTTTCACATGTGCCCGTCCACCTCAATATTCGTCTACTTTAATTATGTACCACTTTATGGCATCCCAAAAGGACAAGGTGTTCTTCCTCATGCATAAAAGTCACGTAATACTCTAGAATGAAACTACTATGACAGATAAACGAGAATTTTCTAGTAAAATGTTTTGAAAAAATGTCTAATTGAAAGGTTAGATGATGCAAATTGATCTTATCCAATTGAAAAAAAATAAGAAAAGAATGTAACTTCAACTCATCAAATTATATGATGATGGTACAATGCGTCGAGTGTATTATAATATAAACCTCTAAGGTTTATATATGTAATAAAGTCATGTTATATTTTTTTCCAATTAAAAAATTTCACTTATATTTATAAATATAATAGTTTTTTACAGTACAACGTAATAGCATTTATCTTTAACAGTCCTCTTCAATTTGAATCTGAATAGAGGGATGATACAATTGCAATAAACAACAAAAAAAAAAATGACCCTTTACCTTGGCCTCAAGACATACTAGCTACCCTTTACCTTGGCCTCAAGACATACTAGCTACCCTATACTCTATGCAAAGACAACCCGCTCCTCATCTGAGGGCTAAACAAAAATGTTTTGTAGAACAAATGTTAATTTAAGCCTCAAAAACGTTTTAAGAACAAAATTGAGCCCACAAGCCCATCCCCTATTTGGAAATAAGTGATTATGCCGTTCGGTTGATCCAGAGCTTGTTTTGATAGCTCGTCTGCCTCTTGGTTAAAGGCTCTATAGGTATGAGAAAAATTGAGGGACAAGAAGCCTCGAATGAGAACCTTTATCCACTCTTTCCAGAACACCAATTCCATGAACTAGACGCCACATTTTTTATTCATTCATTCTATTATAATCCTTGAGTCCCCAAACACCTGTAGATCATATAGGTGTAGACAGATTGCCAAGGTTAACAGTTCCCAAACTCCCAGAAGTTCAGTTCTAGTATTCATGCCTATACCACAATTTAACATCCACCTATACGTTGTGTGATTATTAACCCTGATAACTCCTCCTGCTCCACTAATCTTGACGCAACCCTCCCAACCCACAGGTCAGAAGTCCACGCACACAGGATCTTTCTTCTTCCACTGGCCTGAAGAGCTCTCAACAATTGGTTCTTCTATTTCCCTTTCGGGAAATCTGCACCCACAAATAACCTTGAGAAATTTCCCCCTTTATACTTCAGGAGATCCGACTTCGTGATTTCACAAATCCAATGGTCAAGCGCCTTGTCTCTCAAACCCCCGAAACCCGAAAACAGTCAACACTTGACCTTTCCCTTGCCAATTTCCAATTTCTCCTTATCGCCATTTCAGGAGTTGCGATGTCATCCAACTCATCCCCTCGACTCCTGAAATCCTGAAACCTGAATTATAGAAACTCTGATGTTCGGTCACCAAAAGGAATCAACGGATGTGACTCCCCTCTCGATCCAATGGTCAACGCATTCTTCGCGTATCGAGAGTTTGAGACTCCCGATCCCAAAATCTCATGTCAACACAAACCTCGAATTCCCAAATCCCGATATCAATTTCGGCTTTTCGTCTTTTGCAAGTTCGTGAGTTGCGATGTCATGCAACTCTGCTCCACGAACCCTGAAATCCCGATTCTATATTTCTCGAAATCCCGAAATGTCAAAATATGACACGATTCCCGGCGCTGGCCCCACAACTAGACTTTCCGCCTTTTCGGGACTTCACACTTTGCGATTTCGCGAGTCTTAATGCAAATATTTTGGGACTTCAGTTCACGAAACCCCGAAACGGTCAACGCAATTGAATTCTGTGTTGAAACATGTGCCACCTGTCCACCCTGCTAGTTTCTATGGCCCCACACAATCCTTTCGACCCTTCAGGACTTCGCACTTCGCGATTTCGTGAGTCTTAATGCAAAGATTTTGGGATTTCGACTCACGAAAACCCCGAAATGGAAATCCACGGGCAAATCCAACGGCCCTTGTTGGCTTGGATCTACGGATCTGCCTCTCCTGAGCTTGAACCTTTGAAAATAGTCGTCGTAACCCCCTTGCTCCTCTGCAAGATCTGACGGCTCGCGGGACCTCGCGAATTCTCCACGGACAAGTCCGACATTCCGTCTCTTCCCTTGAGAACTTCTGCGAAATTTAAACAAAGTATTTCTCTACGTGAAACTTGTCCTCCTGCAGCACGGCATTGTTGTGTCTCCTTTCAATTTTTCAAGGCACTTAGCCTATTGCTTCCCTTCAATGACTTCAAAGGTTTGAAGCCTTCTGATCTTTCCACGACTTCGATTCTTAAATAAGACTCATGCACGCACTCCTTGCGGAAAATCCTTCAATTACTTCAAAGAATTGAAGTCCTTCGACTCTACGCACTCCTTGCAGCAACAGTCTCTCAACAGTCCTTCAGGTCTTACAAACCCTGAAACTACTCTCGGCCTACACACACTTTGCATGGCCCCTGTGCCTAACTGCACTTCTAAGGAAATGAGAACAAAATCTATCCTATCTGATCTTTCAGAGACAAACCTCCAAACCCTTTGTTAACGCACTCCTTGCGGACAATTCAACTGCACTCCTTGCAGGAACTCTCACTCAGATAGAAAAACAATTGAAACTCATTTCCCTTACTCTCTCTCTCTCAAATTTCAGACATTTAACAAGAAATCATACACACATAGCATAAACAGAAAATGCATGATAGAAAGAGTAAAACATTCATGAGCATAACATTCAACAATGCATACACAGAGAATATCACAACACCATGAATCTGAATCAAAGCTTTTTTGTATTAATCCAGAACTTTTGTACATGGAATTCTTCTACACAACTCTCTGCGTCTTCTCCTCTCTACTCTATGCTCCATCTTGACAATAATAATACAACTATACAATGAGGGTGTCTATATCCCATTTCCCTCTTGTGCTCTAAATTGTCTAATCTAAGCATTAAATTCTATTTACCTGCATTAACTAATATAAATGACTTCTACCTACGAAGGACGAGAGAGGATCGCTCAAGGTCATTTTACAATAGTACAAGCATGCCTCCACTTAATTACTTCATTAATATTTCAAAACATTTTCAAAAAATGTGCTCGGTGATTTTCCAGCTGTCTCTTATCTCCACACTGGCTCGTTACTGGCTATGCTTGCACGCTCTTTCGATGCTCCTGCATCATACTCCCTCGCTTGAAAATTTTCATGGGCTCCTGTCCATGAGCTCACGCACGGTCTGTCCATGCTTTTGTATTTCGACTTCGTTCTCCCAACTGGAATCTTCAACTGGATGGCCCTTCCACTTGACCAAGTATTCAAAGTATTCCTTTCACCTGGTTCTTTTACTAACTCTTTTGTCCAGTATGCTTTCCATTTGTGGTTTCTCTGAAACTGGCATCTGCTTTGTCCACTAAACCTCTGGCTATTCATTACCTTCTTCTGCTTCCTCAGCTTTATAAGGGTACAAATATGAGACATTGAATATCAGAGAAATTTCGATCCCATTGGGTAATTCAATCTCATATGCATTCACCCCAAATTTCTTCAAGACCTTGCATGGCCCAATTTTCTTCATCTTCAGTTTGTTATATGTTCCTCTCGGGAACCTTTCCTTTCTCAAATGTGCAAGGATCAAATCACCAACTTCAAATTGAAGTTCTCTCCTATGTTGATCTGCCCTGCATTTATATTCTTGGCTCGAATGTTGCAATCGCTCCTTCACCTGGCTGTGAAGCTCCTTTATTGCCTCTGCGAAATCTCCTGCACTAGCGCTCCTAGTCGCAGTCTGTTCTGAATCCCTCAGCTCAGAAACTCCTCTTGGTTGCATGCCATAAACAATGTGAAATGGACTCTGTCATGTGCCTCTTTTGATTGAATCGTTATATGAAAATTTCGCCTGTGGTAATATGTTGTCCCACTGGCTGTGGTGTTCTATCACCAAGCTCCTCAGCAAGTCTCCCAGACTTTTGTTCACTACTTCTGTTTGTCCATCCGTTTGAGGATGATAAGATGAACTAAATGACAAGTTAGTCCCTATATTCTTCCATAAGGTTCTCCAGAAGTGTCCTATGAACTTAGTGTCTCGATCCGAAACTATGCTCCTTGGTAAGCCGTGAAGTCGAATGACTTCTTTGAAAAACAGGTTCGCAATGTGAGTTGCGTCATTGATTTTCTGACATGGTATGAAATGTGCCATTTTGGAAAATCTATCCACCACCACAAATATTGATTCAAACCCTCTTTGTGTTCTCGAAAACCCCAATATGAAGTCCATGGTGACTGCATCCCATGGCCTCTCAGGTATGGGCAACGGTTGATAAAAACCTGCATTCTGTCTCTTTCCCTTCGAATGCTGACAAATTTTGCATCTGTCCACAAATATTTTGACGTCTGCTCTCATTCCTGGCCAAAAATATGACTCATTCAACTTTTCGAACGTCTTATCATGACCAAAATGTCCAGCCAATCCTCCACTATGTTTCTCCTTCAGCAAAATCTCCCTCATGGAGCATTTTGGAATACAAAGTTGATTACCTTTAAACAATAATCCTTCCTGGATCATGTATTCTGCAAATTGGCTTCTATCCTTGAGAATTGGATTCTTAGCTACTTCATACACCTCTTTAAAATATGGATCATCTCTGTCCATGTCCCTGAGATCATCAAAACCCAACGTTTTGACTCTGAACTGCTGCAATATCAAACACTTCCTGCTGAAAGCATCAACAACTTTGTTAGCAGTACCAGAAATATGTTTAATCACAAAAGTAAAATTTTGCATGTATTCAACCCATTTAACATGTCTTTGATTCAAATTCTCTTGTTGAGTCACAAATTGCAATGCATGATTATCGTTGTATAAGACAAACTCCTTGGGAATTAAGTAATGTCTCCATTTCTTCAATGCCTGAATAATAGCATAGAATTCCTTATCATACGTGGAGTATTTTATCTTGGCTTCATTCATCTTCTCGCTAAAATATGATATCGGCCTGTCTTCTTGACTCAATACTGCCCCTATTGCAAATCCACTTGCATCGCATTTCACTTGGAATGTCTTTTGGAAATCAGGCAACACCAGAATTGGTTGTTCCGTGATCTTCCTCTTCAACAAATTGAAACTTTTCTCAGCTTCTTCTGTCCAGTGAAAATATTTGTGTCTCTTCTTCACTGTGTCCATCATCGGTGCACTAATTCCACTGAAATTCCCGATGAACTTCCTATAGAAACTAGCCAATCCGTGAAAACTTCGAACTTCAAAGATATTCTTTGGTGACTGACAATTCTTAATCACCTCCACCTTATCTGGATCCATCCTCAACTTATCTGTAGAAATAACAAACCCCAAATAAATGAGCTTTGTCTTCATGAATGAGGATTTTTTCATGTTTATCAGCAGCTTCTCTTGCTGTAGCCTTTTCATTACTGTGGCCAAATGTTTCAGATGCTCTGCCTTTGTTTTACTGAAAATCAGTATGTCATCAAGATACACAATAACAAATTTTCCGATGAAATCCTTCAGGACTTCATTCATCAATCTCATGAAAGTACTCAACGCATTTGTTAAACCAAACGACATAACAATCCATTCATATAGCCCCTCATTAATCTTGATGGTTGTCTTCCATTCATCACCTTCTCTCATGCGAATTTGATGATAACCACTCTTCAAATCAATCTTTGAAACAAAATTGGCCCCACTCAAGCAATCCATCAAATCATCCATTCTTGGCAATGGAAATCTGTACCTGATGGTTATCTTGTTGATTTCCCTCGAGTCAATACACATCCTCCATCCTCTGTCTTTCTTCGGATTGAGTACTATTGGAACAACACATGGACTCAAGCTTTCTCTGACCAAACCTTTGTCCAACAGATCCTAGACCTGTATTTTGACCTCTTCATTCTCCTGCGGCGTCAATATATACGTTGCTTTGTTTGGCAAACTAGCTCTAGGTATGAGATCAATGTGATGACTCACGCTTTTGATCGGTGGAAATGAATGAGGTAGTTCGTCCACTACTATATCAGCGAAATCTTCCAACCGTTCCTGAACCTCTTCTGGTAAATCATCTACCCTTGTGCTAGTTAAAACAATATTTGGCTTCCTGACCATAATGAATTGCGGTTCCTCCTTCTTCTTAACCTCTATAAGAAGTTCCTTCCCACTCATGAGAAGTACAGTGTTACTTACTTTAGGTTTCATTTATTTAACTTTGATCGACAACATCATGTGAGTTCTCCCATTTTTCTCTAGGGTGTATGTGTTCATTCTCCCATCATGAATCACATTCCTGTCATACTGCCACAGTCTACCCAGCAATAGATGACAAACATCCATAGGAATAACATCACAGAGTATTTCATCTTTATATCCACCTATTTTAAATTTAACTAAACATTGTTTAGTGACATTTACCTGATGTCCTTTTTGCAACCATGAAACTCTGTATGGGGTTGGATGATCAATCGTCTCCAGCTCCAGCTTTTCTACCATCTATGTTGAAACGAGATTATCTGTGCTACCACTGTCTACAATAACTTTGCATTTCCAATCTTTGGTCTTGCACGCAGTCCAAAAAATTATGTTTCTTTGGACTGAACTCTCCACCTCCTTCTCTCGTGTCAAAAGAGATTTTCGCATCATCAACGAACTTCCACCTTCAGCATCCTCTGCCTCAACATTCCGCCTTTGTGCTTCGGCAATGTGAGTCTCTCCTTCCTCTTTATTCTTGTCTAGACATTCATAAGACTTGTGTCCGACCTTTCTGCATGTGAAGCATTTTATCACTCCACTTCTTCCTCTTCCTCTACCTCTAGTACGAGGAAAAGTGTTGTTATCAGCATACTCTCCTCTCTGATCAACATACTGCCCTCTCTATCCAGTATATTTCCCTCTATGTGAGCTTCCACATCTCTCAATCTGAGGTTGAGGTTTCTTCCATTCTTCCTTAGGCTTCTGATTTCTATCCTGGGCAACTGATTTGCCTCTGGGCTAACTTCTGCCTCGGCCTCTTTGACCCTACTTTCGGCTCAGCTTCTCTTCATCTTTTAGAGCCATCTGATAAGCATCTTCCACCATTCGTATGGTTATCATGCTCATCTCATCCTGAATTTTGTATCTCAAGCCATTCATATACCTGGCAACCTTTTCATCATTACTTTCACGATGACCAGCTCTGATGTTCAGCCTGTAGAACTCTTCAGTGTACTCCTTCATTGTCATCAGCTTCTATCTCAAGTTCTGCATCCTTCGAAACAGAGTAATTTGATAATCCTTGGGAATAAATTTTGCCTTCATCTTGGCAATCATCCTATCCCAACTCTTGATTTTCTGCTTACCTTGGCAGCGTCTGTCAGCTTGTAGTTCATCCCACCACAAAGTTGCATGTCCTTTGAGTCTCGTGACAGCATGTTTGACCTTCTTGTTTTCTTCGACATCTTCATAGTCAAAATATGTGTCTAGATCTCTAATCTAGTCTATAAGCTCTTCAGCATCCAAGTTTCCCTCATAAACTGGAATGTCCATTTTGGCTCTTGCACTCATTCTTGCAACAGCTCTAATCAAGCGTTCATTTGCTGCATCTTCTGTTGTGACTTCTTCTTCATGTCCAGCGTCATCTTCGCTTTCAGACTCACTGACATCTCCAATATCAGTTGTGTGCCTTTGTTTTATTTCCATGTCCACGAGTCTGGCGCGAATGTCATGCAGATCTCTTTCCACTTCTGGATTTTGCACGTGCCTGCCCCTTCCTTCTGGAATTTCCCTATCCTCTGGCGGATCGGGTGTTTGTCTGTCTCGTCTTCTCGGCGGCATGGCTGAAATTCCTTCTCGCTTTTCCTGCCTAAAATATACAAACAAGAATTAGGCTATGATACCACATCTAACGCAGCCTTCCCAACCCGCAGGTCGGAAGTCCACGCACACAGGATCTTTCTTCTTACACTGGCCTGAAGAGCTCTCAACAATTGGCTCTTTTATTTCCCTTTCAGGAAATCTGCACCCACAAATAACCTTGAGAAATTTCCCCCTTTATACTTCGGGAGATCGGACTTCACAATTTCGCGAATCTGGTAGTCAAGCGCCTTGTCTCTCAAACCCCCGAAACCCGAAAACAATCAACACTTGACCTTTCCCTTGCCAATTTTGGATTTCTCCTTATCGTGATTTCGGGAGTTGCGATGTCATCCAACTCATCCCCTTGACTCCCGAAATCCCGAAACCTGAATTACCAAAACTCTGATGTTCGGTCACCAAAAGGAATCAACGGTTGTGACTCCCCTTGCGATCCAACGGTCAACGCATTCTTCGCGTATCGGGAGTTCGAGACTCTCGATCCCAAAATCTCATGTCAACGCAAACCCTGAATTCACGAATCCCGATATCAATTTCGACTTTACGGCTTTCGCAAGTTCGTGAGTTGCGATGTCTTGCAACTCTACTCCACGAACCCCGAAATCCTAATTCTCTATTTCCCAAAATCCTGAAATGTCAAACTCTGACATGATTCCCAGTGCTGGCCCCACAACTAGACTTTCTGCCTTTTCAGGACTTCACACTTCGTGATTTCGCGAGTCTTAATGCAAAGATTTTGGGACTTCAGTTCACAAAACCCTGAAACGGTCAACACAATTGACTTCTGTGTCGACAAGTGTGCCACCTGTCCACCCTACTGGTTTCTATGGCCCCACACAATCCTTTCGACCCTTCGGGACTTTGCACTTTGTGATTTCACAAGTCTTAATGCAAAGATTTCAGGATTTCGACTCACGAAAACCCCGAAATGGAAATCCACGGGCAAATCCAACGGCCCTTGTTGGCTTGGATCTACGGCTCTGCCTCTCCTGAGCTTGAACCTTTGAAAATGGTCGCCATAACCCCCCTGCTCCTCTGTGAGATCTGACGGCTCGCGGGACCTCGCGAATTCTCCACGGAGAAGTCCAACCGTCCGTCTCTTCCCTTGAGAACTTCTGCGAAATTTAAACAAATTATTTCTCCGCGTGAAACTTGTTCTCCTGCAGCACGACATCGCTGTGTCTCCTTCCAATTCTTCAAGGCACTTAGCCTCTTGCTTCCCTTCGACGACTTCAAAGGTTTGAACCCTTCTGAGATTTCCACAACTTCGAGTCTTAAAGAAGACTCCTGCATGCACTCCTTGCGGCAAATCCTTCAATTACTTCAAAGAATTGAAGTCCTTCGACTCTGTGCACTCCTTGCAGCAGCAGTCTCTCAACAGTCCTTCAGGTTTTACAAACCCTGAAACTACTCTCGGCCTGCACACACTTTTCACGGCCCCTGTGCCTAACTGCACTTCTAAGGAAATGAGAACAAAAGCTATCATATTTGAGCTTTCAGAGACAAACCTCTAAACCCTTTGTCAACTCACTCCTTGTGGACAATTCAACTGCACTCCTTGCAGGAACTCTCACTCAGACATAAAAACAATTGAAACTCATTTCCCTTACTCTCTCTCTGTCTCAGATTTCATACATTTAACAAGAAATCATACACACATAACATAAACAGCAAATGCATGACAGAAAGAGTAAAACATTCATGAGCATAACATTCAACAATGCATACATAGAGAGTATCACAACACCATGAATCTGAATCAAAGCTTTTTTGTATTAATCTAGAACTTCTGTACATGGAATTCTTCTACACAGCTCTCTGCTTCTTCTCCTCTCTACTCTATGCTCTATCTTGACAATAATAATACAACTATACAATGAGGGTGTCTATATCTCGTTTCCCTATTGCGCTCTAAACTGTCTAATCTAAGCATTAAATTCTATCTACCTACATTAACTAATATAAATGCCTTCTACATACTAAGGATGAGAGCGGATCGCTCAAGGTCCTTTTATAATAATACAAGCATGCCTCCACTTAATGACTTCATTAATATTTCAAAACATTTTTAAAAAATGTGCTCGGTGCTTTTCCAGTTGTCTCTTATCTCCGCACTGGCTCGCTGCTGGCTATGCTTGCACGCTCTTGCGATGCTCCTGCATCAAATCTACCCTCTCCTTTGAGCAGCCCCATTAAACCAACCTATTTCTCTTCCCTCTTTTAGATAAGGAGTAATTTTTTACTTCAAGACTGTTTGTTTTGAGACCTGTGATCTCCCTAACCAACCCATGATCATGTGAACCACCCAGGTTGTTGAAGCCTGGCCTTCCTAAAAAATTACCAAGTTTCTTTCCAACCAGATTTTCCAGCAAATTAACGAGGGAATTATGTGCCACTTTGGATGCCTACAACAACAGTGTTTGAAACACATTTGAAAATCTATACCAAACCAACCACCATTTATATTATGCACTGCTAACATCTCCTTCCATACATGTTGTGCAAACTTGCAGTGCACCATCATGTGAAAGGTTGTTTCCTAGTATTTTTGGAGAGAACACATAGACCCAGACCATGCCTCCCTCTTCTTTGTAAATTCTCCCAATTGAGGATTATATTCTCCAAAAAAATCTAGGTGAAGAGTTTGAGCTTTAGTGCCAAGTCCCACTTCCATAAAATATAGTGGAACCAATTTTCACTACGGTTCCAAATCTTCAAAACTATGGCATCATGGGAATTTTTTGAAATGATGACACCCGAAGCATTGCCTCTTGTCAAAATTAACTCCCCTGGAGATTTTGTTAGATCAATTCCTGCATGATCCAAGTCTCTGCAGAAGCGGTCCCATTCTGTTGCTTTAGAAGCAACCAACCCCATCTCTGAATTTGATTACCAGTGTGCCATGACTACACCTTGTCTCTCCGCATCTTCCATCTGATAAAGAAAGTGGCAGCCCTTCAACCTAAGAGAATCGATGAGGCCTTGAGATAGAAAGGACCTCTTTCTGAATCCAAGGATCACATCTTCTCCAAGTTGAATGGTCATGCCAGATCTTGGCTTCCATGCAATCTAATGTTCCACTACGTGAAAATATTTTAGGAGGCTTCTCAAGGTGTTTGAATATTTTGGTGTACTCACGAAGGGTCTGCTAAGCCAAGTCACCATCGAAGAGGAGGGAAAATATTTGTCATTTAACACCCTATGCCAAAGTTTGTCCTTCATCAAACAACACCATAAAGTATTTTCTTCCAGATCCCTACTGAACCAAAATAGGTTCTTGATACCCCAACCACCAAAGTCTTTTGGTTTTGCAAGATTGTTCCACTTACATAGGTGTATGTGTTTTGATACCCCACCGCTCGACCACAAGAAACTGAACATCACATGTATGATTCTTTTGAGAACATAAATAGGGATATTTTCTACAACCAAAAATAACACAGGCAAGCTCTCTAACACCGCTTTGAAAATAAAGTACCTCTCATCCAATAACAACCAACGATGACACCATAGTCTGATCCCGCGTTCAAATTTTTGAATAAGCCATCTCCAGTCCTCTACACGATAATTTGGATTTAGATAAAATGCCAGGTAACAAAATCCTTCATTCAACTCCAGAAATTTATAGGGAAAAATATCCTTGAAGTTGTCCAATTCATGATCCTGCATACCAGAGAAGTGAAAAGATGATTTATGGGAATTTATGACTAGACCCAATGCTCTACAAAATAAATACAGAGTGGATTATATTTCCTTCCAATCAGATATCTGAGCTTTGCTCATAATCAGGACATCGTCCACGAATAGTAAGATAATGATCTTGAGAATTCTTGATGTCTTAATCCCAGAAATTTTACCTTCTTCTTGCACATGTTTGTGAATGAAGTTGAGTCCCTCCATAACCAAAATAAACAATAAGGGAGATAATGGGCAGCCTTGCTGAAGCCCTCGCCCTCCTCGGAAGAAAGAGGTTGTCCCACCATTAACCAAGACCGCAAAGGAGGTTGTATTTACACAACTCATAATCCAGTTTGTTAACATAATACCAAGACCTATCCTTAATAGAATCATCTAGAGAAAGTCCCAATTTACACAGTCATATGCCTTCTGGAGATCCATTTTTAAAACTAGAGCTTTCAGTTTTTTTATTTAATCTTCTGTAAACATTCTTGATCAGTTCCTATCGCATCCAATATTTCCCTTCCCTTTAAGAAACCCAATTTCTCCACTGATAATGTCTTCGATAGGAATGGTTTCAATCTGTTCTCTATAGTCTTGGCGATGATTTTGTAAGCCAGGTTGTAAAGTGCTATAGGCCTAAAGTCCCCAAAACTGGAGGGCTTATCCACCTTAGGAATGAAAACTAAAAAAGTTGCATTTAAGGACCTTACCATCAATCCGGATCTCCTTGACTCCTCCACTGCTTCCAGAATGTCATTCTTGATCAAATCAAAGTAGTAGAGGAAAAATTCCACCGTCCACCCATCCTAGCCAGGACTTTTTTCCTTGGAAAAACTCTTTAAGACCAAATGAATTTCTTCTACAATGTTGGGTTTACAGATCTCCTGAACATCACTCTTGGAGAAAAGACAAGGGTAATATTACAGTGTCCTCACCTATTCAATAATTGTATTTTGCCCAGAATCCGCATAAAAATCTTTAAAGTGTTTCACCACTACAGTCTCCAGTTTGTCCTAACTAGTATGACTATTGCTAGTTTCATCCTTTATCTCCCACAACACTTTCGTATTTTTTCGATTTCTAGCGTAATGGTGGAAAATTTTTGTGTTCCGATCACGCTGCTACAACCAACTAGCTCTTCTCTTTTTTCTCCATGTTTCTTCTTCAGCTAGCAGAAACTTCTGCCTTTTATCTTCTAGCACTTTGATGTCGTTATCTACATCCACCAATGCACTCCCACTTTCTTTGGACATATATGACTTCTCTATCTCATCCTCTACTGAAACTAACTCCTAGAGTCTCCTCCTCTTTTGAAACTTCTCCCAACCGATCACTTTATGTTTTAAGGCTTTCAATTTGCCAACCAATATTCTCATCATTGATGGTTCTGCATCAAACTTTGTAGACTTCCTAACTAATTGAACAATATCTATAAGACCCTTTTCTTCCAGCCAAATAGGGTTCAGTTTAAAGGGATACGATATTTGGCATTGACCATCATCAAACTGTAGCACAAACGGAGCATGATTTAAAATGTAAGGATAAAAAACCCAGGATCTATACCTCCCTAATGATGAGACAAGTTCTTCAGACATATACACTCTATCCAATATTTTTGCAATTCCTTCAGACCCTCCTCTTCCATTGTGCTAGGTTGGCGCATATACACTAGGAACAATGTCAACTAGTCCCAGGTCTTTAAAAGTTTTTTTGAAGTACTCAACCAAAGGGTCTAATATTTCTTTAGATCCCCATGATTCATTGGCTGATACAATAAAGTTTAGGTCACCTGCAATAATAAGGTTTTTTGTTGCTAGTAGGTCACTACTAGCCACAGAATCCTAGAAAAATTTATTGTTTGTGCATGGGCCATAACGGTTTATAAGTTATATCGACCGATTTCCCTCATGGAGGGTTCCATTCATGAGAATGTCTGCGCAAGTAACATAAGGAGATAGAGTAAATTTTGAAGGGTTCCAAGCCACACAAAGGCCCCCAGACCGGCCCACAGAGTCAATGACACAACAATACCAATTGGGTTGTAATTTTGACACTAAGTTTCTAGATTTTACTTTGTCTACCATGGTTTCTTGAATAAAAAGGATATCTGGCAAGATACAAGTCATTAATATTCGGAGGGATGCAAGTTTCAGAGCCCCCCCAACTCCCCTTAGATTACGTGATAGAAGTTTCATTATTTTTTCCTGGTTAGGGCTTTAATTTCTCTAAGAGCCCCATGTTCAAAGATATTACTTCCACTATCGATCACATCCCCTCTGCTTTCTAGAACTTTTATTCAATCACTTCTAGTCTTTATGGGCGAGACATTCATCCCCATACCCCCCGACCATGAAACCTACTTCAGATCTCTTCCTAGACGCATTGTCTCATATATTTCTTTCCTTGAATTTGAAACTTTTTTCCCTCCGCTAATATTTGTGCTCCCTTCATAGACCGTGAGGGGAAATTTTTTAACTGTGTCTCTGTACGATGGGACCAGAGACTCTATGAGTGCTCCCAATGATCTCTCTCTTGATTCTATCTCCCGCCTCCCATATGTCTCACTCCCCATCCCATCAACAGTCGGGAGGATCCCCACATCTCCAATACTGTACAGAGGAGTGTTTAAAGTTTGGTTGAGAACCCTTAGGTCTGAGAAACCGCCAAGATCACTAAAAACAACTTCCCTCTCCATCTCCCTGTTAGGTCTCCCGTGTTTATTGTTATCAGAAGAATCCACTAGAGTGGAGGCCGAAATAATATTTAAGTGAATTATCTCAGAGATAGACATAGTGGTGTAAAAAGAGGAGCATTTATGTTTTATCTTACCTAAAACTGAGTCAGTCGATGTTGAGGTCCCAACTTCCTCTTCTTCCGAGGTACCTTCCCCACTCCAAGATGGATCTTCAACTGGGGGATTGATGTGTATCATCTTCCTGAGCATGGATGATTCTGATTCTTCATCTGAGATAAACCCTTGACAATTTTTTCGTAGGTGCCTAGTCCTTTTGTAGAGGGAGCATCTGAATAGGAGGCCCAAATAGTTGAGTTTTTTACCATAAATATTCCCTCTCCACTCTATATATAGTGCTTCCAGTAACCCATTATGTACATCTAGTTTAACCAGAATTTTCCCCAACCTCCTATCCTCCCCCTTAAGAATCGCTTCATCCATAGACAAAAAACGTATCAATTCATTCCCTATAGCATCAAGCGCACCCTCATTCCAAAACTGAAGCGGAAAACTTGGTAGGAGGACCCAAATGTGTCTAAGATGAAAGTAATTTGTCACAGGGTCGAACTCGACCCTCCATATTTTCAGCATGAGACTACCTCCTTTTATGACCCAGGTGCCCTATAAAATTTTCATGGAGTCCTCTGAATATTTAAAAGTGAAACAGTACCAAGGCCTGGTTAGAAACACCGTCTCTGAGGTATACCCTAACAATGGAGACCAAGTATTAGTCACCCAGTCTGGGATGCCTTGCCTGCTCAATGCTTTGTATGTGAACCTTTTGACCAATGCACACATGGCCAGGTTACAGGTCTCTTCCAGCCCTACATCCCCTCCCATAACCATTTTTCGTCTACCCTTTTTCGGTTTCCAGGGCTTCTTCCCATTCCATAGTCCCTTGTTTTCCCGATGTAGCGCTTTGAGGCTAATAGGAGTATCACTACCACCTTCATACGCTCCTTCCTCAATTTCATATTTTGTTTTACCTCCTATTATTTCTTGCGTAGCACCATTTGGTGAGTGGAAGTCCTCTCCAAGCTGGGTATCATGCACTATAGAGCCTTCTAAAACTTAAACATTATTTTCCTTGGGATGATACCCAACACTCGTTTCGAGACCTACCGCCGCTTCATATAACTTGTAATATTCCCCGATAGAGCCCCAGTTGTAATTATGAATTGTAAACATGTTTTGTAGGTTTGTGAGAAAAGTATTGATAAGTTGGTAGGCTTATGTGTTTATTAGGCCGGAGATCCTAAGTGTTAAAGGCCAGGAGCATGTTTTTGTATATGTAATTATGCAGAACATTAATAAAGATTAAATATCGTTGTGTGCAGACCGACCACGAAAAAAGAGTGATGGGGGACTAAGCTTCCACAAGGTGGGTAAGGGAGAGGGGGCTGAAAGGTTGGGAAGAGGGGCTAAGATTAGGGGCTTAAGTCCTTGAGAATAATAATTTATTATTATTCCAAGTTGTGTGAAATATATATATTTTTATCCTAAGTTCCTGGAAAAGGGAACAAATGTGTGATGGAATGCATGCAGCTTCATGGGTGACATGTGTCGACCCGGGCACATGCAATTTAACCCAAGAATTGAGCCGTGATGGGGGTTCGTTATCCATTATGACATCCATTGTCTGAATATTTTTGTGTCTGCCTCTGCATAACCTCACACATCTGAGAAACTAGGGGGAAGGGAGAAGTCGACCTGTGTTTCCTGTGAACCCAGGTTCATCCACACTAAAAATCTGATTTCGTGCTTAACTATTTGGGTTATTGTCCTATGTGTTACATGAGCCGTGTTGTGTCTTAGTGGGACTGTTTCCTTTTTTGGACGTCCATACCCAATTTTCCTATTGTTGTTGTTGTTATCATTACCTTGCGGGATTTGAGTTGAAGCTGGTTGAGGAATCGGGTTGTCAAGCCCGTGGTAGAAGAGGCAGGTTCTCAGGCCTATGAGCAACTCTCTCTAGGTGAGAGAGTCTATTGGGAAGTGGTTTCTCTTAGAGAGAGTCCAACACCAACTACAAAGCCCTAAGAATTCTTGATCTGGCTTGTTACCGAGACCCAGAGAGGGAGGTGAAGTGTTGATGGACTGTGCGTGTGAAGGTGTATACTCTCGGGTGGAACATGCATGTGGGGAATGAGATTCCATGAGTAGTGGGTGTAAGAAGGCTCCTGGAGAGAATCCTTCCGGTTGCACTATGCAGTTTTCCTATAACCTTAGCCTAGTCTACGATTCCCTTGCCTTTGGTGGAGCTTAGTCCCATCTTGGGGGTGACCCATTGTTGAGCGTGATGAGCAGCGTGGTCTAAGTCTAGGAGGTTCGTGGAAGGTTTGCACGTAGTTGGTGGAGTTACTCCAGTTTCAAAGATAAGTATCATTATTTGTTTAATTTCAATTAAAATGCATGTCTGTGATGCTTGTATATTTTCATGTATTCTGCTGCATGTATGAATTGTTGTTAATTTTATTCAAGTCTATATGATGGCAGTAGCTCTATGTTAAATGTGTTAATTTCATTTAATGCATATTATATATAAGTGTTATTCCGTAGTAGCATTACCTGATAGTGGGGTTGATGGTCGAGGATGTTACAATATGGTATCAGAGCTTTAAAGGATAAGTTAAGGTTGTGTAGGTAGCATTCCCCAGCCTTTTGGTGACTGGGGATGTTACAATATGGTATCAGAGGCATGGTTTCAACGCTGAGCCTAGATGGGTCAGATAAGTGGTCTTTAAACCCAAGGTTTTGAGTGGAAATGGTGTTCGGAGAAACCGATTTTGAACCTTAGAATTTTTTATGAGTTCCAAGGGGTTACTTGGTCACGTTACGAAGCTCAGGAGGAGTATAAGTATCGTAAAAATGCAATCGGCATGGTATTTGACCACAAAGAGAGAGAGAGCTCAACACTTGGGGTGTTGGAGCTATAGGATCTGTTCGGAAGGAGACAAAAAAAAAACCTTACGACCGTCAGATCTGGTAATGTTGCAAGGCAGTTAGCCATGAATTCCTTTGGAAATCCGCAGAGTAACAGAGTTTGTCCTGTGTCGTAGGATCTGTTCGGAAGGAAGGGGCAATCTTTTATGACTGTCAGATCTGGAGAAGGTGCAAGAGGGTTATTCTGGAAGCTTTACCGATAGACAGTAGCTTCAAATTTCGAAAGTCGAGAGAAGGAGAATGTGTTGATGCACAAACTTCTGAAGCCCAAAGTTTTGAAGTGAAAGGGTACACGTGGTGGGGCCAGATGAAGCCGCCAAAGGGGGCATGGAAATTTTCTAGGCATACCACGTGTCATCACCTTAGTTGGTGATAGATATACTATGTGGGCCCAGAGGATAGAGAAGCCTTTCGGAGTTCGGAAATCGGGAGAAGTGGGGTGTGCTAAGGAACAAACTCTTGAAGTCCGAAGCTCCAAGGTCCCGGAAAATATCTACATCGTAGATCTGAGGGGGGAGCTTGACCATTGGATCAAGCAAAGGAGCAGATCATGATTTCATATTTTGGGAGAATTAAAGTATGTTAAGGGGAGAACTTATAAAGTCCAAAGTTCTGAAGTGAGAGTAGGCATGGTGGGGCTGGAAGACGTCGCCAGAGGTGACATAGACCTTCCTATACATGCCACGTGCCACCACCTAATTTGGTGACATCTGTACCTTATGGACCCAGGGTTCAGAATTTGAATGATAGAAAGGAAGTAAGTGTGAGAACTTCCGAAGTCCCGAAGCTCCGAACTTCTGAAGTCCCAAATTTTTGAAGACCTAAAGTCCCAGAACTCAAATGCCTGAAGTTCCATAGTGAGTGTCTTCCATAGGATGATGGGTAGATGTGGACGGTTGATCCGCCCTACTTCGTGAGTTCGATAACTCAGAACTTCGAGTGATTGTTGTGTGGTGCTTGGAAATATTTCGAAGTTGAAGGCCCGAGTAAGTGATTATTGATCTAGCGCTTAGTCATGACCCATGGTTGCAAGAGTTGGGGACTAAGAGAAAGGGGCTAGTTCCCTAAAACTTCGCAGAGCAGAGCCCCGAAAGAAAGTGAAATCTGAACGTTTTCTGTAATCATATTTGTTTATGAATTATGTGGGATTTGTTAAGGAATCGCCTGACAAATTCTGATTGATTGCACGTTGTGTTCACATAGTTCAACGAGTGTCAGGATCGCAACAAACTACCACTGAGTGCAAAGAAATGGAGGAGACACGGACTACTTCTAGTTCATAGAATGAAGCAAAAGGAATGGATGTCCATTTAGGAGTTGAAGGATTGAACTCCAATGGACATGGAGAAGAGATAGATAGGGAAGGGAATATGATGAAAATCATTGAACGATCGCAGAAACATGCCCAAACTCATCGAGTAGATAACAGAAAGATCATGAAAGATAAGGAAAAGCAGGGATAATTCAACCTAAAGTTGATGCAAAGTCTGGAAAGAATAAAAACGAAACTGGATAAGGAGAGTGACTCAAGCAAAACAGGGAGTCGTAGGATCCCTGAGAAGAAAAGAATATCAAGAAGTGTTAGTAGGCATCATCGTCACTCCCCGGAACACTCCAATAAGGAGGCACACAGTAGTTCAAGACTATCTCCTACCAGAAAGCACAGGAGATCTGGAGTGGATGAACTGAAGGGCGAAATGAACAAGATTAATCCTCCTACATTTGGTGGAGAACACAAGAAAGAGGAAGATGTTGAAACATGGTTTCTTGGCATGAGGAAATACTTCCAACTACAAAATTATTCCTCTCATGCAGAAGGAATAATTGCGATGTATCAACTGAAAGGAAAATCATCCATGTGGTGGGATCAACTTGTGCAGGGGAAACACATTAGAGAGAAAGATATCACTTGGAAATAATTCAAGAGGTATTTTGAGAAGAAATACTTGACTAAGAGATATTATGATAGAAAGATGAAAGAGTTCTTTGAACTCAAGCTCGTTAGCATGACCATTGATGAATACGAACGAATATTTTTGGAATTGATGAAGTATGTTTTGTTCATCAAGGATGAGAATGTCAAGATTCAGAGGTGTCTAAGTGGATTGCCACCTTCCATTGGTGACAAGATTCAGTATGATGACCCTAAGACTATGAAAGAAATGATAAGGAGGGAGAAATTCTTATATGAACAACAAAAAGAAAAGCCTACTTTTCGGAAGGCTTGGGATGACCAGAAGAAGTTCAAGAAAGAGCAGAGGCAGAAGGGAAACAAACCTCCATTTTTCAGAAACAGTCCTCAAGGAAAACCATCGTTTAGAGATCCGAGAATGGTTGACGTAGGGGAACAAAGGCCAAGGCAAACGCCCATTCAGTGTTGGGGTTGTCATGGAAACTACAAGTACAGAGACTGCCCCCACAAAAATGGCAAAGTGAGATCTGTCCACAATGTACAGCAGGCTGAAACAGTGGAGGACATGGGAAGTAGAATTCCAAGGATCTATGCAACCCTGGACAACAAGCAAGTTGAATATCAGTCGCACATGATTAAAGTGGAAGGTATGATCAACAACCATCCCTTCACTATTTTAATTGATTCATGGGATATCCATAGTTATATAGATCCTAGAGTGGTGGAAAGTTTGCAATTATCGAGAAACAAACATGAAAAATCTTGGTTAGTGCAGGTGGCTACAGGAACCAAGAGAAAATTCATTGAGTTAGTTAAATCCTGTCCAATGGACATGAATGGACTGAGCACAAAGGTTGAATTGAACATTCTTCCTTTAGGCTCTTATGACTATCTAATTTGGATGGACTGGTTGGACCAACACCATGCCATATTGGACTGTCGTAATAAGGCATTCACTTGCCTCTATGAGGAAGGAAATCGGAAAACAGTCCAAGGAATTCCCAGAGTTGTTGCTATCAGAGAAATATCAGCAATGCAGCTGAAGAAGTGCTACAGTAAAGGCTGTCAATTATTTGCAGCCCATGTGGAGGAAAAACCTAAGGATAAGGTGTCAAATATTGAAGATCATGCAGCACTAAAAGAGTTTGAAGGTGTATTTCAGGAGGTACCTAGACTACCTCCGAAGAGAGATATTGACTTCTCTATAAACTTGATGCTTGGAGCAGCTCCAGTGTCGAAAGATCCTTACAGATTGAGTACTTCAGAGTTGAAAGAGTTGCAATTGTTGCTTGAAGAGCTTATGAAGAAGGGGTATATATGTCCAAGTGTGTCACCTTGGGGTGCCCCGGTCCTGTTCGTGAAGAAGAAGGATGGGATGTTGATATTGTGTACCGATTTCAAACAATTGAACAAAGTAACTGTAAAGAACAAGTATCGTCTGCTAAGGATTGATGATCTCTTTGATCTGTTGAAGGATGCAAATATATTTTCCAAGATAGACCTCAGGTCAAGATATCACCAGGTAAGGATAAAGGATGAAGACATTAGAAAGACCGCCTTTAGAGTAAGGTATGGTCATTATGAGTTCACAGTGGTGTCATTTGGGCTGTCGAACGCACCTGTTGTTTTTATGTGCCTGATGAATGGTGTATTCAAGGACTATCTGAACAAGTTTTTCATAGTCTTCCTAGATGAAATTTTGGTGTATTCCAAGTCGGAGGAAGAGCATGAACAACATCTAAGGATGGTGTTGCAGGTGCTAAGAGAGAACCAACTGTATGCCAAGTTGAGAAAGTGCTTGTTTTATCAGGAGTAGATCCATTACTCGGGGCATATTATTTCGAAGGATGGGATAGTTGTAGATACTGAGAATATTGAGGCCATCAGAGAATGGTCAGTGCCTAAAAACGTGACAGAAGTCAGATCCTTTATGGGTCTAGCTAGTTATTATAGAAGGTTTATCGCAGGGTTCTCGAGGATAGCTCACCCTATCACTTCCTTGCAAAGGAAGGAGAAGAAGTTTCAATGGACAAAATATTGTGAGAGAAGCTTCCAACATTGAAACAATTGTTAACTAGTGCTCCAATCCTGAGGATCGCAGATCCGAATGAATACCTTGTAGTGTGTACAGATGCATGAAAAGAAGGACTAGGAGGATTCCTCAATCAAAATGGATTCGTAATTTGTTATCAATCCATAAAGTTGAAAGAACAGGAAAATAACTATGCCACTCATGATTTGGAGTTGGAATCCATAGTACACGCTCTAAATAAATGGAGACACTACCTCATGGGAAGGAGGTTTGAACTAAGGACAGACCAGAATGGTCTGAAGTATTTGTTTGACCAGCCAAATTTGAATGCTAGGCGGAGTAGGTGGTTGGAGTTTCTTTGTGAATATGACTTTGATATCAAGCATATCAAAGGAAAAGAAAAAAAAGTGGTTGATGCACTCAGCAGGAGAGTGCATGAAATGCATGCTACAACCATTAGCATGTACCGAACTGATATTAAAGGGAGAATTTCAGAGGCTGCAAATGCAGATTTGAAGTACAGGGATTTGGTAGCAAAGCTACAACAAGGTGAAATGCCACAAAAAGTGGAAAATTATAAATTAGAGGCTGATGGAATACTTTTGTACAAGAACAAAATTTATGTACCTAATGTTCAGGATTTGAAACTCGTGATTTTGAAAGAAATGCATAATGCACCTTATGATGGGCACCCTGGATATCAGAAGACTATGGAAGCATTCAAGATCCATTACATTTGGACATGTATGAAGAAAGAGATTGTGGAGTACATCGCCAGATGTATGTAGTGTCATAAGGTTAAAGATGAGCATAGGCACCGAGCATGGTTGTTCCAACCTTTACCCATTCCTGAGTGGAAGTGGGAGGTAGTGACAATGGTTTTCATCACAGGATTTCCCAGAACAGGAAAGAAACATGATTCAATCATGGTGGTGGTGGACAAGCTTACGAAAGCTTCCCATTTCGTTCCGTTAAAGACTACTCACAAGGCAGTGGATGTTGTTGACATATTTATGAGGGAAGTAGCAAGATTGCACAGTATTCCCAAGACAATTGTGTCTAACAGAGACCCTAAATTTACCTCCAAGTTCTGGAAGGGGTTGTTCAAAGGATTCAGAATGAATCTAAACTTTTTCACTGCTTATCATCCTGAGTCTGATGGGAAAACAGAGAGGGTGAACCAAGTGATAGAAGATATGCTAAGGATGTATGTGATGGACAAACCATCTAAATGGGAAGACTACCTACACTTGGTAGAATTCACCTACAATAATGGGTATCATCCATCATTGAAGATGAGCTCATTTGAAGCACTTTAGGATAATCCAGCTGACAGGGTAGTGGTTGGGCCAGAGTTTCTCAAGGAAATGGAAGAGCAAATGTTAAAAATTAAGCAAAATTTAAAGGCTTCCCAAGATAGGCAAAAAAGTTATGCTGATAAAAAAAGAACCCACAGAGAATTTAAAGTGGGTGACCATGTTTTCATTAAAGTAAAAGCCAATAGAAGTTCCCTGAAGCTGGGAAACTGTTCAAAGTTGGCAGCCAAATTTTGTGGGCCATTTGAAATCCTAGAAAGGATTGGGCCAGTTACATATATGCCTGCATTACCTGCATCAATGACTATACATAATGTGTTTCATATTTCATTTCTTAAGAAATATATACATGATGTAATCATGTTATCGATTGGAATGTGATTTAGGTGGAGCAAGAAGGTGTCCTACAAGTGCATCATGTGTGCATATTGGATCGGAAAAGAAAATAGCTCCGGAATCGAGCCATAGGGCTTGTAAAGGTCCAGTGGACCTGGTACGGTCTTGAAGACGCGACATGGGAACATGAGGATGTTATGCGGGAAGAATACCCGCATTGTTTTAGAGGTTTTGAAAATGTTGTTTCTATTGTGTAAAGAGTTGCACTGAGGACAATGCATAAATAAGGGGAAGGGACTGTAATATCCCCTAGTAGAGCCCCAATTGTAATTATGAATTGTAAACATGTTTTGTAGGCTAGTGAACCGAGTATTGATAAGCTAGTAGGCTTATGTGTTTATTAGGCCGAAGAGCCTAAGTGTTAAAGGCTAGGAGCATGTTTTTGTATATGTAATTATGCAAAACATTAATAAAGATTAAACATTGTTGTGTGTAGACCGACCATGAAGAAAGAGTGATGGGGGACTAAGCTTCCACAAAGTGGGTAAGGGAGAGGAGGTTGAAAGGTTGGGAAGAGGGGCTAAGCTTAGGGGCTTAAGTCCTTGAGAATAATAATTTATTATTATTTCAAGCTTTGTGATATATATATATATATATATTTATCCTAAGTTCCTGGAAAATGGAATGCATGCAGCTTCATGGGCGACATGTGTCGACCCGGGAACATGCAATTTAACCCAAGAATTGATCTGTGATGGGGGTTTGTTCTCCATTCTGATGTCCGTTTTCTGAATGGTCTTGCGCCTGTCGCTGCATAACCTCGCACATCTGAAAAACCAGGGGGAAGGGAGAAGTCGACCTGTGTGTCCTGTGAACCCAGGTTCATCCACACTGCAAGTCCGAGTTCGTGCTTAAATGTTTGGTTTGTTGTTCTATGTGTTACCTAAGACATGTTGTGTGTTAGTGGGAATGTTGCCATTTTTGGACATCCATACCCAATTTTCATGTTGTTATTGTTGTTATTCTTACCTTGCGGGATTTGAGTTGAATTTGGCTAAGGAACTGGGTTGTCAGGCCCATGGTAGAAGAGGTAGGTTTTCAGGCCTGTGAGCAAGTCTCTCCAGGTGAGAGAGTCTACTGGGAAGTGGTTTCTCTCAGAGAGAGTCCAACACCATCTACGGAGCTCTTAGAATTCCTGATCCAGCTTGTTGTCGAGACCCAGAGAGGGAGGTGAAGCACCGATGGACTGTGCATGTGAAGGTGTATACTCCCAGGTGGAACAAGCATGTGGGGAATGAGAGTCTGTGAGTAGTGGGCGTAAGAAGGCTCCTGGAGAGAATCCTTCTGATTGCACTGTGCAATTTTTTTGTAACCTCAGCCTAGTCTAGAATTCACTTGCTTTGGGTGGAGCTTAGTCCCGTCTCGGGGGTGACCCACTGTTGAGCGTGATGAGCAGCGTGATCTAAGTCTGGGAGGTTCATGGAATTTCTTCACGTAGTTGGTGGAGCTACTCTAGTTTCAAAGATACGTATCATTGTGTGTTTAATTTCAATTAAAATGCATTTATGTGATGCTTATATCTTTTCATGTATTTCGTTGCATGTATGAATTGTTGTTAATTCTATTCAAGTCTGTATGATGGCAGTAGCTCTATGTTAAATGTGTTATTTTGATTTAATGCATATTATATATAAGTGTTATTCTGTAGTAGCATTACCCGACAGTGGGTTTGATGGTTGGGAATGTTACAATATGGTATCAGAGCTTTAAAGGCTAAGTTAAGGTTGTGTAGGTAGAGTTTCCCGGCCTGGTGATGGCTGGGGATGTTACAATACCCGCCCCTAACATCATCATTCCGTGTTCTAAGCTCATAATCTGAGACGAATATGACATCTTGCCTCCATAGCTCCTCGTCTTTCTGACTCATTAGTGTGCTTACCTCAGCTTCCATGAATGCAGTTTTCTTCTTATGCCACCACTTAACATCACTACCTACCACCCTAACTGCGTATACACCATTACCACCTTTGTTTACCCCCATTTACTAAGCTTTGTAGTTGCCTTCCACCAAATTTATTGTTCAAACTGTGCTCTATTCTGGCTGGTTACCACACCATTATGAAAGTTTGGTGTATACTGCCATTTTTACCCTTACCAACAAATTTCAACTACGCATGTGAATAATACATCACATTGTCTACAAAGATTATACACACTTGAATCAAAAAGTCATGTTATATAAGTAATAAATTCATGCCATGTTATATAAGTAATAAATTCATGCCATGTTATATATATAATAAATTCATGTTAAATGAGTGATCCAGGGGATCAAAATATGCTCAAAAATCATAATGCTCGGAATTGCTCTAAAACAAATTCATTGCGTAGATCTCGTCCTCACAATCCCAACGCAACGTGAACGGGCTCAAATGGACATCGTATGCGAGAGATATCACATTCTTTCCACTTTTCCAAACAAACAAAAAAATGTTGATTGTATAGTCCGTACAATCTGACTGTGCAGACTGTACTGCTGACGTGGCATGGGACCATACTTGACATGTGGCAGGTGGTGATTTGGCAGCTTATGTGGTAGTGGTTGAGGTGTTTTGGCGAATTGGAAGGTGCCACGTGGCCTAGCCAGGGGCCGCCACATGGCACCCAGTCATTGGTTTATGGTGTAAAATTGTGTTGGACTCTGAGGGGGTCAAACCCAGGACCTCTAGCATGGTAGTGTATCCATGTAGGTAGGGCCACCAACCATCCTACCACATGTTACTTAACCCTATAATTGTGAACTAGTATTTAAGTTTGTGCTAACCGTTGGTTGGGAGGAGAAAGGGTCGGGGATTAGCCCCAGCCCGTTGTCACCATACCTAACCACTCCTCATATGACCACCAACGCAGAGTTCTGACAGACCATTCGGATGAGCACATGATTGTAGGTCGGCGCCCGACCACATGGGCCATGCGACCGACACATCCATCAGAAAATGTGCCAAACCCCCTAACCGTGCGACAATATGCCACCATTTGCGGAATGGGCGCGGTGTTGGGTTTTTGGCATGGGAAATGCTCAGGATCTAGGTTAGTCTCACACAAGTGTGTTTTGGTGAGCAGAGACAACAAGCTATTGGGGAAAAACATCAAGAGTTGTATTTTTGTCAGTTTTTGGTTAAATCAGGTGCAGGAAGAGCCCAACTAGGGTTTTTTGGACATTATGGAGCCATTGGAGCCATATTTTTTTCATTTTGAGAATTGTAAAGAACTGATTTTGAAACTTTTAGCATTAATGAAAATGATCCATTGGAAGCTGGACCAGGAGATGTAGCCCAAGAGAGGGGTGAACTCCTTTATCATGTTGTTGTGTTATGTGCTTGTTTTTTTATGGATTTTTATGTATGTTTATGCTTATCATATTAAGAAAAACCTCATTAAGTTTATGTGCTTGCAAACTTGATCCAATTTCCTAAGTCACATAAACATTTCACTTGCAAATTTGTAGACACAAACCTTTTCATTTCCAGATCAAGTTGGTATCAGAGAAAAGGTTTTTGAAGGTTTGATTGTTTGCAAGTGTTTTGTTTTCTGATGCTTACAAGGTTGAAGCTCACAAGAGGAGAAGGGAAACTTGTAGAGCCAAGTTCTCAACTTTCAAGAAGGAGAACAATACATTCACCACAAGCTTCAAGGAGGCATTCACCATGTATGAATCATGAGGAGAGTCATGAAATTCCTACTTCAAAAGAGGAAACTTTCAGAAAAGCTTTATATGACATGACATAAATGGTGAAAGTTTTATTTGAAGAAAGGAATGGAAGGTTGCAAGGTGAAAGCTCAAATCCTCCAAAAGATAATGAGGATAATGGTGATAAAACTCCAAAAGGAAATGGATGGAATAGTGAGAATCCACCTCCTTCAGCTCCATCTTCCACTTCTTCTACCATTTCACAACCACCTCCAAATTCTCCAAAAGAACATGGTAAAATTCCTCCACAAACTCCTTTTCTTAAGCTTGATATTAAGTTTGAATTGCCTATGTAAAATGGAGAGGTAAATGATGAGAAATTGGATAACTAGATTCGTCAGATTGAAGTGTATTGTAGGATACAAAGAATCCAAGAAGATGAGACTAAGATTCAGCTTGCTTCTCTTAGATTGGAAAGTGCAACACTCATTTGGTGGGAAGCCAAAACTCAAGAGGACGTGAATAAACATGGTAAAGTTTCATCCTCTTGGAATGATTTTATCGCTGCAATTAAAATGAAATTGTATCCATTAGTATACATGTAGAAATCTATTATGGATTGGAAAAACTTTAGGCAAGCTAAAGGGAAAAATGTGCAAAGTTACACTCAAGAATTTAGAAGAAGATCTTTGATTTTGGGTATAGATTTATCTTCTCAATACTTATGTTTAACCCTACAAATCTAGATGAAGTTTGTGTACATGCAACTCATTTGGAAGAAAGAGGGAGGAATGAACCTGAAGAGGGCAGAAAGAAGCCATTTGTTAAAGGAGACAAGGGAAAGAGGAAATTCAAAGGAAATGGAAGAAAGAATGTTTCAGTCAAGAAAGAGGGAGAAAAAATCACATGTAAACAATGTTCAAAATATGGCAATGATGAAGACCATTGTTGGAAACTTCATCCTGAAATGAGACCCAAAAAGTTCAACAATAAAGGGAAACCAAAGACTGTTGCAATTATACAACATGATTTAGGCTATGATTCGGGAGATGAAACAATAATCACAACCATGGGTTTTCAAGGTAAGGATTCTATTGCAAGTACTAGTTATTCAAGTAGTAGTAGCCTCAATGAAACTCAACATGAAAAATAAAGAATAGAGCTTTTCCACATAAGGGTTATTTCAAAGCATACCAAGATAGATACTTTTTTTTTATACTGGATCTCAAGCAAACCTCATATATAAAGACATTGTTAAGAAATTGCATTTGGAAACTACTCCTCATCCTAAACCATATACTCTAGAATGGATATGTGACAAGAAGATGTAAACTTAGATTTTCCATCACTGCAAACTTTATAGATGAGGTAGAGATTGATGTTATTCCATTGGATATTTGTGGTATTGTGTTGGGAAGACCATATCTATATGATAGGAGAGAAATATTTCATCATCATGAGAACAAATATCATTTGTTTAAAAATGGAGTTGAGTACATTGTTAGAGCACATACAAAGAACATGAATTTGTCACTTGTAAATGTTGGCCAAATGAAGAGATTAGCATTTACAAAGAACATGAATTTTGTCACTTGTAAATGTTGGTCAAATGAAGAGATTAGTCAATGCTAGTAAGAACTTTGTATTCTTGGATGATCAAACCCAAAGACAATGTTGAAAAAGACTCTTGGTTGCCTTTGATGCAAAGTTGAAATCTAAGTTATATGAGAGGTTTTTTAAATCAATATGATGAGATGTTTCAGAACCAAAATGATTGCTTCCTAAAAGGGGTAACCAACATCAAATACAATTGCAACAAGATTGTCCCTTCCAAACACATTGGTATGTACAAGAGTCAGTCATGGACAATGTTGAAATTGAAACAAATCCAAGAGTTGTTTGACAAATATAATATCATGCCAAGCACATCGACATGTGGGTCACCAATTTTTTTAGTACCCAAGAAAGATGGTACATGGCTTATGTGTGTAGATTTCTGTGATCTCTGAACAAGATTATGGTAAAGAATCGCTACCCTCTTCCTAGAATTGATGTGATTTTGTTGGATCAATTGAAATATGATAAGTATTTTACTCTGTTGGATTTCCTAAGAAGTGGATATCATCGATTAGGATTGTTCAAGGAGACACCTAGAAGACAACTTTCAAAATGAATCAAGGTTTGTTTGAATGGCTGGTTATGCCATTTGGGCTTTATATCAAGTTCTTTTGTTACATTCATCAAAGTTATGAATGATGTTTTAAGGTCTTTTCTTAATGATTGTGTTATAGTCTACTTGATTATACATGATATTTAGTAAATCTCGGGAAGAGCATGTTATGCATGTAAATCAAGTTTTATATGTCTTGAAGAAAGAAAAGTTGTTTTAAAGATGTCTAAATGTGGAGTTTGAAAGACCTCACTTGTTTACTTGGGACATATTGTTGGAGTGAAAGGAGAACTGAAAATTGATCCTCCAAGGTCAAAGTCATTTTGTGGCTGGCTCCAAGCCTAACAATGTGACAAAAGGTAAGAAGCTTTTGGGAGCAAACCCAATATTGGAGAAAGTTTATTGCTAGCTTCTCTTCAATTGCAGCTCCATTACACAAAAGTGACAAGCATCAAACAAATTTTCCAATGGGGAGGCAAGCAACAAAAAGATTTTGATGCATTGAATGAGAATATTAGTTCAACTCCAAGTAATTTGAGAAAACCATTTGAGATCCAAACAGATCCAAGTAATTATGCAATGGAAGCGCCTTTGTTGCAACATGGTAAGCCCATTTGTTTTCATTCAAAACTCTTTAATGGTGTTGTGATTACTTATCCTACACATGATAAGGACTCTGTATGCTTTGGTGCAAAGTGTAAAAAAATGAAAACATTATTTGTTGAAAAAAAATAAACTATCATTCACACATATCATCAACCATTGCAATACTTACAATCACAAACAAAACTACAACAAGCAAGGCACTTCAACATCGTACCTATGGTATGTTATCCAACAGGTTAAAGGATAATATATACGATATAATATTTAATATTATTATAATTATACTTATATGTAATATTATATATATATTAGATTCTATAAAGTTATAAAGTTCATTTGGTGGTTATTATAATTATACTCTATATTTAACATTATATATATTTTAGATTCTGTAAAGTTATTGTTATAGTTGTTATTATGTACATAGATAAGTAACACATCTACTTTATTTACAATCAACTTGAGTGTAACTTTATAAATAAAAATGGTGTTTTAATTGGGAAATTATGTTTATATTTAAGATGAGTTAATTATATTTAATTATATTTATTTTTAAATATTTAAAATAATATTTAAATTAAATTTTCAATTAAATTAACTCTCTCATATATATATATATATTGAATTTGGAAAATCAATAACTATGAATTTCAAAATTTTCACATGATGATGATTAACACCTTTAGTCCTAACCACTCAGTCTACCTCTCATAGGTTGGTATTTTGCATTATAAATTAAAAGAAAATCTAAATTAAAATTACCACAAAAATATTTACTCAAGATAATAATAAAAAATGTTATAGTCATCAACATGTAGATTGATGATGATGATGGTTAACATTCATAGAGATCAAATTTGGTTTATCCTAACCTTAAAAATAAGGAATTACTTGGTTTGTTTTATAATTTTTCCTTATTTTCTAAAAAATTAAATGAAACATTCATAAATCACCATAGTTTTGATGAGTTAAAATGATGGAAGGTTGGTATTATGACAAATATTTTGAAATTGTGAAATAAAATCAATTATTTTTCTAGAAATAAATCAATTATAAATAACACAATTCAATGGTTTGTATCAATAAACATTCTATAAGTTTGTATAAATAACACAATTTAAAAGTTTGCATTTTACTTATTCACGTAGAAAGGATAAGAATGAAAATGAGGCTTACCTTACACTCCATTAGTGTGTTGTGTTGGTATTATTTACTCAACTCAATGTCATAATGGATAATAACATAGGAGTGTATTTGTGTCCCAAGTAACCTTTAAAAGATGTACAACACTACCACCACAAATTTTGTATTATATTGACCATATGGTGTAAGTTTTCAATAGAGAAACTCACACCACTAGATGCAAACTACAACACATGATATATTAATTGAAGGCGTCTTGATTCCAAAAATTCTTATTGCTATTTTTTAAAATTGTAAATAGATATTTATAAATATTATAGAGATGGTCAAGTGGATATCCATCATAAGCATCCCACATCTATCATAAGCATCCCATCCATTGGACCAATAAAAAATCTATGCAAGGGGAAGGAGAGTGAATGTTTAACAAGTCATGATATGGTTTTATGAAGAGTTCAATATTTATATGTTTTTTCAAGGTGTTGGTAGGATGTCTTTGTTCAGATTCTCAATAATAAATATGTACTTTGTTATCCATTACAATTGGTAAATTTCATGTATTTTTTAACATAGCCTTGCTTTGGGTGAACAATGCCCTCCCCAATGTTTCACATTTCATATAGATTTGTCTTGTTTCTTATGGTTTTAGTTATTTCATGCATTTTATAGCATGTTTCAATTTGTTTTAAGGTTCACCCCATCTTGATGCATGATCTCATGCTCTCTTACAACAAGTTTAAACTCGACCTTGCCCAAGTTTGCTTCTATAGGAGATAGGTTAAGTAGCATAGTAATTGTCCACATAAACAAACACTATTATTGTAGTAAAAGGAATAGGAAAGATATATATATATATATAGAGAGAGAGAGAGAGAGAGAGAGAGAGAGAGAGAGAGAGAGAGGTTGCTATTTCCATCTAGAGGTTGTTATTGCCTAAGCAGTGTGCCAGCAGCCTGGCTATATCTCTTTGTATCTTCAGAGAGAACAAGTCTGAATGCCCTGCTTTCCTGTGCAATAAAATCTCGATGTGTCTATGTTATTCATGCCTCCTGCATAAAGAGTCTGTAATATGATATGCATCCTGCATATGCTTTGTAAAGAGTGAGACAGATTAATATAAATGAGTTTCATGGTTGTCATTTATTGAGTGAGCCTTGTGTCTAAAAGATCTGATTGTGTGAAGTGCAAAGTTTCGATAAATTGAAGTGATTCGACTTGTAGTAGTCTCCAGCCTTGCTGTAGGACATATAAGTCAGGGTTGTTGCCGATATATAGGCGTGGAAGCCGCAGAAAAGGCATTGTAGCTGCATTCTTCCTTTTCCTATTTGTAAGTGAATCTTGTCGATTTGTCTTTTGCTTACCAGCAATATTTAAAGGATCTTGTCAGAAGTTGCAGTAATTCTTTAATGGCTTCTCAGAAGAATTCATCATCTCATGATCTGTCTGCACTTGCAAAGTACAAACCATCTAAGTGGTATAAGAAATTGTTAAGTCAGTCTAGTCATAAACCCTTATATAATACTCGATTGTTAGTTCAGGAATATGAACCTGATCCTAATTGGCAAATGCCCGAGATTCCTGCTTCTGACATCTATGATATTCCTATATTCCAGTTTCGTGCTACTACTCTCATCCGTCATTGTTCAATAAATGTGTCGATCTCTCTTGGTCAGTCTGTTTATCAGATTCCTCTTATCCAGCCTGAAGATATTGAATGGGGATTACAACATGGCTATGAGTATATACACATAGGATTAATACAGTTTGGTATTAACCCACTGGTCCGACCTGGACTAGACACAAATGTACTTACCTGTATTATCGACTCCCGCCATAATACATTCCAAGATGCCCTCATATCTGGTTTCCAAGCCCCTCTTCATAACGGCCCTGTCTGGTCGTCTGCCCTGCCTCGCTATCAAGTTTCTCTCCGAGATCCTTATATAAATACTTTGTTACAAGCCTATGTCCAGTTTGCAGGCTTTAACATGGCTGAAGGATCTAAGATATCTCAATTACATTCTTCCATTTTCTTACGATTTGTTTCCACAACCATGCCTGCTCTTAATCCTAAACTCCTTAAACGCGCTACTACTGAAAGCGTGGTGGTTGGCCCCGAAAACGTTTCTCCTCTAACTCTTGGTTTCTGTCAACTCACAGAAATCGATGAATGGTCTGTCGAGTATGTTCCAATTTCAGATCAAATCAAGCCTCCCATGCCAAAAGAACTTTTTGTTGGTATGAATGACAAAGGACAGTCCTTCCTAAGACTTGGGAGATCCCAAAGTACTAGAATAGAGAATCTAGAAAGACAGTTCTCAAATCTATCAACTAGTACTTCCAGATTTGACTCCGCCTGCCTTCCAGCTCCTAGCATCTCTTCCAGACCTCCTAGATCTGATTCTTTAAATAGAACTCCTGTATATAAACCAATTCATGGT